>JAFEMH010003660.1:0-253165 GCA_022495995.1 Adenophora triphylla var. japonica
TTGCATATTGAGCTCCTGGCAGTTTTAAAATTTGCTTAAGGAATTGTTGCCTGATGGCCGTAATGCCAGCTTCAGATGACATCATAACCATTGGCCAGTGCTTGACAGTGTTTTGTACAGGTTTGCTGGTGAGATTTGGCCCTCGGGGCTGCCGCAGAGCTGGCCAGATGGAGGCAGGGCAATGAGTCGTGTGCCAATGCCGCCGACTCCACCTGTACAAACCAGTGCTTGACCATTTCAGCCACCCTGTACCCCAGTCCCCAAACCCCAGCAAGCAGAGCCATCAACTTTGATCACGCGCCGACAAACGCATAAGCCCACGATGCCTTCGGGCACCAATTAAACTGCAGGTTAGAGCCTGATGATGTCTTCGCATCAAATTTATAAGACAGACGCCCGAGTCGTCAATCTAAAGTTGTCCTTGCCTATGAAAGAAACACAGCATTCTTCTCGACGATATACGTGGGCATTTTTTCAGTTATTTTCGGGCAGTCATTCGCTGGGCACCTCCGACGCATATTTCACCGTGCCATGCCGAAATTCACATTCGGTCATGGAAATTTTCTGCCGGCCAGGATCGTGTCGAGCGATGATAGCTCCCTGTCGCCATGGGAAGACGCTGTAATCATTTGCGTCTTTCGCGTGCCATGGCCTAGCTGAGGCTGCTTTTGTCGACCGCTGGGGCTCAAAGTGAAGAGACAGAAAATGTGGATGGCTGTGGTTATCATTCACCTCGACATCGGTGTACTGCAGCCTGATCAGCCGTCCGTCATAGCTACCGAAACAGCTAGGCCCCAGCGTCAAAGCACGAACTGCAAGCTTTCAATAATGATCAGCCAGGTGTATTCTCAGTTTTCTTGCTGGAAAGAAGATAGCTCATCGTAGGTGAGTTTTTCTCGAAAGATTCTTCTCGTGATTATCCTTATTAGTTAAAACGTGACAAACACGACGTGGGACGGTCTCCCAAGGAATATGGATTCACACACACCTCAATCAAATGTAAAAGATAATACCTCGCCAAAGTCCATTCTACTAGGTGCCAATATTTCTCCTCGTGTTCTTGGAATAAATAGAAGTCAAGTTTATCACGCCACGATACACTATGCCAGGAGGGCGTAAGGCTTGCAACAACATTTTACAAATGTTTTCACTGAGCCCGGCAGGAAACAGATTGAGTCACCACAGTTTGAAATCACAAGCTAAACCTTTTCGCAACCCGGCACACACCTCGAAACAAAGGAGCGCCTATTCTAAAATTCTTCTCATTCGCAGCGGCTGGGGCCGCTGTGGACGCTTCGAAACACGTTGTCGGAATAGTTTATCCGAGCTAGGCCCCTCTTCTGAGCTTTTCGCAAGAGAAGGGATCACGGAACGCAGGCTTTCCTCCAGCTTACCTCGCCATTTGCCAACACGACGATCCGTGCTGGACGTCACTTTCAGTTACGCGCCATTTTCAATGGGATCGATCGATTCGCTGATCGAAACACTTACTACTAGCTGCTTTGAGCTGCGCTGATCACAGGATCGCCGTGCCAGCCACACGAATGCATGATCGTTGCCCGCTAAACTCGCTTGATCGTGATAGAGCTTGGTTGTGAGGCTGCCCGATACCCAAAGGATGTTATCATTTAACACATTTCGTAAAAAGATGTTACCGGCTTGAGCCTGTCCTCGCAGCCTCTCAAGGGCGCAGTCGGCAGCTCCAGTTGGGTCAGTGCCGCTATTTGACACTGCCCATTTCTGGCATGCTTCCTGGTGTAATGAACAACCAAGCCTGTCATCATTTCGAACTCTTCATCTTCACGCAAAGCTGTAAAAGCCAGGTCGACGCTCGCATTACGCAAACGCGCCGATAAACGACGCTTCAAAGATCACCTGGCGCTTGATACTCGTTCAAAAGAGCTGTGTTTATCAAAAGCCTTTTCAGGGAAACATATCACACGACACGATTTTTTATCTTGTGAATAAAACATGGCAGAGGCATTTGATCTTCGTAATACACGGTGAAGTCGTGATCCCAACATCATGGATTTCGCACTGTTTTGTTACCAGGCCGACCCCATTCGCTTTTCCCTTTTGAAATAATGAAGACAATCTGCCATGCCAACAGCTTGGGTGTCAAACCGCGGTGAAACCTCATTTTTCTTCTTCCATGAAGATGAAACTGCATCCGCACCGCACGTAGGCTGCTGGGGCTGCATGTTTCTCTAACGCACAGCAGCTAAAGGCTTATTGCTTCTCGTTTTCGTGTGGTAAAGGCTTTAAACTTTCGAACGGTATGCTTTGGAAAATGTCAATGTAATGCCTTTGAAAAAACCGTTCGAAGTTTAAAGTAACACTGTACGCATTACGAAAAACTTGAGGAAGGGTAAACGAAAGTTTGGACTCACGGAATGCTTTTTGAAAACAACGGCAGCTTCTAAAAAGTATCCTTAGTCCCCATTAGGAGTCGCCAATGGCCGAAATTACCCGGGATTTCGCGCGGCGCGAAACGCTGGTTGTGCTTTCGCGGAGGGCTTGGTATCCTGAGACCTCGGCTCCATGGGAAGGAAAAAATGAGGAGTTCGCCACGCGGCTTTTTGTATTTTGAGCCCAAAACGTTGAGAAACTTGGCTTTAGTGAAAAGGTGTCGTTTTTTATTGGTAGCAAAAACTTAGGAAAAGGCTTTGAAAATGGGGGTCATTTTTTATTGGTAGCAAAAAAACGAGTAAAAAGCTTTTTTAGTACCGTGAGATTGTTAGGATTCGGAGGTCACGGTTACGTTTCGGGAAGAGTATTACGCAGATCACCCGAAATGCCTGCGCATGACGAGTCTTTCTACCTTTGTCGAAATCGTGTGTGTGTGTGTGTGTGCAGCTTTTGAAAAGGGGGCTTGAATGACAAGCTTAATCTTGGTTTGAATGTCAAACGTTGATTAGGTGATCTTTTGAAAAAGCGATCGTTTGAATGACAAACGTCTGGGCTTTCTTGAGAGTTTAAATGAGCGTTTGCGTGGCAAACGTCCGATTTTGAGACGGAAATGAGCATTCCTGCGTGGGCAAACGTCGATTTTGAGTTAAAAAAGGAGTTCGAGATGACGAGACTTTTGGTTTTGAACCAGGGCGATTCATTGTTACACGATTTTTACTAAAAAAACGTATTAAATGATTTTGAATGTCAAATAAGCGGCTTTTAGGCTTTGAAAGATGAGCGTTCGGAGGCCAAACGTCATTTCGCGCATTTTGAAAAGAGGAGTTCGAAGGATCGAACTCCGGTTTTGAGCACCCGCATTACATTGTTAACGATTTTACGGGGAAAAATGTGTTTTCTAAATAAATAGTGCAATCAACGCAATCGGGTTGCGACTCGGACTTTGAAAAGTAAATACTATCACGATCCAAAACGGGTTCGGATTCTTTGTAAATGACAAGATTTAAAGCAAGATCAATGGAATCAAAGCGATCCTGGAATTGTAAATGACGATCGGACGAGCCAAACGGCTCGGAGTTGTAAATGACGATCAACGAAGCCAAAACGGCTTGGAATTGTAAATGACGAGAAAGTAAATGACGATCAACGGATCGGGATTTATCGATCCGGAATGGTAAATATTGACAGAAAGTAAATGACGATCAATCGGATCGACGTCGATCCGGAATGGTAAATGACAGAAAAGCTAAATGGAACGGGGTCGGAACAGCCTCGCTTTAACTCCGTGATTACGTTCCTCTTTTACTTGTTAAGAGAAGAGGATCGAGGGCTAAAACGTATCGGACCCCACGTTAGATCGTGAGGCGTCTTCACATTTCGGTAACGGTGTTCGGAACCGATTATAGCGTACTGGGCGCGTGAAACCTAGACCTTAAACGAGAGATCGAGAGAGAGGAGTTATACTCTATGGCTAGGGTCGAACTCACAACTTTGACTCGGAAGGTGTGTACGGGACATCGAAAAGAGGTTTGAAACGGTGTTTCGTAGTGGTGAGGACGTATTTGATCGAAATACGGAGGTTTCACGCGAATCGAGGCAAAACGGGAGCTCTGGGAGGGAGTGAAGCTAGGTTTGTGCCGTGGGCTGTGGTCAAGAAATTTTGGGATAAAAATGTTGTTTAGCAAGTGAAATGGCTTTGACAGCCCTCCTATTTATAGGGTAGTGAAAAATGCGATAGGAGTCCCGCCATTTCGGACTTGTAGACTGATTTCCAGGGGTATTTCAGGTGGGCTGACTTTCTGGAATTTTGAGGGGGCTTGCGGCAATTTCTTTAAATGTGCACGAGGGAGTCCCACGGGACTTTGACTGCACATACCCAGGGGTATTTTAGTCTTTTCCCTTTCGATTTCTGATTGAAAGGTGATGTGGGCAAAGGGCGTCAGGCATGGCTGCCACGTGTCCTACGACTCACCAAATGTGGGAGTTCGGTCCCCCGGTACCCTGGGCTTTTGTCCGTTTTTAAAATAACAATCCGAAAAATGTCCGAAATGTCCTCCAAAGTGCCTAAAGCTGCGTTTTTCGGGAAAGCCGTAATTTACGTGAGATGACACGTAAGTTAGCAGTACGCTTCGACTTGTCGGGATGCGAGAGCCTGGGCAGTCCCGGACAGCCTCGTTGGCATGGCAACGGGGAGTTTAACGAGTTCCGCTACACCTGGAAGCGGGCCGCTTAACGGATTTCGGTTAACTTTATGACGGATTTTGATGATCCGAATTTGGGTACTACGGTAGCAGTACCCACCTACCGGTGAATATCGAAAGTGGATGATAACCTAACCCATCGGCTCAGTCCACCACAGTCCTATTGCCGAATATCCGGCCGATGATAACCGAGCCATCGCCCCTCCCTGGGCCACCCCGGTCCCGTCGCTCGTCAACCCCTCCCGAGAAATCACCCAAGGGCACCGAGTCGGCAAAGCCCCTAGCAAAGCCTCAAGCCGCAGCCATAAAGTCAACACGGCCCTGCACCTCATAAAATGGTCTCCCCTAGCCATCCTATCAATGCCATGCAGGGTCTCACCCAAAACCAGTGGGATAATATCCTTTCCAGCCCTGCAATCCCTAACCATGTCCAAGAGGCCACCATGACAGATCCCCATGGACTCGGCAGTGAGCAGAGATGAGAATATGCAGAAGATATCCGGAGACCCAAACCTGCCCGGGATATCAGAAAGGTCAATCCTGTTCGGAGCTATCATCATCCCCTCAGCCTCTCCCAGAGATATTTGCAAAAAAGATGCCAACTTTGCCGCCACCGGCATGTCTTCGATCAGAGGAATCGATATAGCCTCAATTTCTGGACCCCCAATCAAGGCTCGGAAGTCTTCATAGGTTGGGACAAGCTCGTTGTGAGAAAAGCAGTAAACGTGTCTCCGGACGTCCCAAAACCTTGCTGCGGCCCTCAAAAGGTCCCAATCGGGCGGGAGATCCTTCAAATGCCATAAAGATTTGATCTTGAAGGTAGTATCGAATAGCCCCTTGTGAGATTGAAGGTTATATCTCACCCAAGATTGAAGATCGGACAGAAAACGGTCTATTTTCCCCTTTTGCAATCTGACGGGTTTCTCCATTGCAAGATGATCAAAGTTGATGTCTTTAGGTCAAAAATATGCTATAGGATCAGTTGGGACAAGTCTAGGGTGAAAATGAAATGAAATGTCCAAGCCTTGGTTTTATTTTGAAAAAGACCGGTGCATAGACAGTTAGCCGCACGGCTTCATTTGCTCCCTGCCTGCATCGCACGGCCTCATTTTCCATCTGCAGAAAAAAATCTGCAGCAACCCAAGTTGCTGCCCAAAGGGAGTATTCACCTCACTTTTCCAACAAAAACCTGTACCAAAAACATATCCAAACACCAACCATGAAGTTATGTGTCATCACAAATCATTTTGGCCCAATTTCAGCCCCAATTCCAAGCAAAAAAACTGCCCCGAGGCTCAAGTAATATGCAAATTCATAAAGCATAAATTAGAAAAGCAAATAAAATAGTATTACATTGTTTTCGCCCCATCGGCGTCCAAATAAAGCAAAAAATAGACAAATTGTGCATAAAATTGTTCATTGTTTGTTTTCTTCCTCCTAGATCAACCCTAAGGACCTCCTAGGCCTCCGACCCCTCGTCGTCACTACTCAGCTCATAGAAGCTCGTCTCCCTCATCAAATCCTCGCTGTCACTCACATCAGAAAGATGGACATTCGCATGTTCATATTCAGCTAGCTGCTCCAGGATGCCGGCGTTGGGTCCCTGTCCTCGAGGCATGGCACTAGAAGAATACTCCGAGGCCGATGAGGTGGATGTCGTGCCCCCGACGTGCCTTCTTTTGCGCACAGGCTCCTGCACGTTCGCTGCAGCCTTTGAAGTGTAAGCCAGTTTCTTCACGAGGGACCGGCACACATCCTTCCAGCCCCTGTTCTGCCTGACCAAGCCGTCATAAGTACGAGCTGGAACCTGAGAAAAAGAGAGGAAAATCTCAGAAAAATCTCGAAATTGCAAAAAGCAAAGAAATCTGAAAAAGGGAAAAGACCCTAAGGTGTACTCACAAAGTCTTTGTCAGCGGCAGAGTATGCGGGGCTCCTCGTGTCTGGGACAGTATCCTGAACCTCCTCGGTACCCCATTGACCACATAAGAGAGATGAGCAGGAGGCATCGGCGGGTCAGTAGGCTCGGCTTCCCCATACCCCTGAGTGACAGCCAGCTTCACTAGCTTCTGTGGCATCCTCAACCGCTGCTCCACAAAGGTAGCATACGGCGTAGCCAGATCAAAATACTCCTCAGCTGCCACGCCTGCCTGATACCTCGCTATGTCATCCGCCGACTAACCCCGGGCCGGCAGATCCGTGCTGGAGGATCATGAGGAGTAATGGCATCCAATGGAGGGACATGGCCATGCTACCTGGAAAAGCGGTCCCACAGATAAATGATGTCGCAAGTAAGCCCGATCAACCACCTCCTCTGTCTAGTCGCCTCCATGGCATCCCCTAGCAGAACCTCCGGGTACCTCCCCCAAGGGTAAAAGTCGACTCCATCATGCCCATCCCTGTTGATGATTGGTCTCACCATCTTGTAATCAAAAGTGATCCGGGGAGAAGCAGTCCATCATGAGAATACCTCAAGAGCAAAGGAGAAGCAGTCCATCGAAGCAGCCTTATTTCGGCCAAGGTTCTAAAAAGCGCTAGGCGGATGCTAGGCGGCGGAGCCGGGCCTAGCGCCTAGGCGGGGACTAGTCGGGGACTAATCGAGATTAGTCGGGATTAGTCAGGACCTAGGCGGGGCTTAGAACTAGGCGTTGGAGAGGGGCTAGCGCCAAAGTGGGCCTAGGCGCCCTTAAAGGGTCTTTAGAGCCGAGAATTTCCCGGCTATACAAATCCAGGGAGATGTAAAGCTCCGCCAATCCGACCTCCCCCCAAGAGACCGTCCCAATCTCATCCACATCCTTTAAGGAGTCTAGAAGGCATAGCATAGCCAAAGTCCCTGAGTTGGCAAAGATGGTGACTGACAGCATCAACCACAGAAAAGCTCTCGCAAGCTAGTGGGCAGTCACCTCATTGGCGGAAAATCCCTGCATGCAGTTCAGGACTGCCACCTCAACATTCCTCGTCTCCATCCCCAGCCCCTTAGGCTGGAGGTCAAACCCAACCAAAGCCCTAAAATCCTCTGCTGTGATATGGTCTCTCCAGGTCACAGGCCTCCAGGTGAACTGTTAGCCAGTGATAGCAGTAAAGTCTGCAGGCGTCACTGTAAGCTCCCCCCAGCTAAGGTGAAAGCTGTGGGTGGTGTCCCACCAGAACTTCGAGAGGGCCTGGATCAAGCCCTTGCTCTTCGAGGTCACGTGAATGTCTCTGCCAATAGCCTCAATGAACAAATCCAGGTCGGTAGCCCTCACTAGCTACTTGGGGTTCACCCCATCCTTCTCAAGGTCAGGCATCCTCTCCCATAGCCTCACAGCAACCTCCGAAGGTCCCCTAGACTTGTTCTCCTGTATGAGAACATAAAAAAATGTGTCAGTCCTTCATCTCATTTCAAAAGCATGCATATATTCAAAAGTGCACGTATTTTCAAAAGAAAAGCATTCATAAAAATTTCTAGCATCCTATGCATAGAAAACGTGTCTTTCATCATTTGAAACACATCATGTCAAGCACATTGCTCTCCTAAGCACAAAATTCTGATTTTTCAAAATTATTTGCACATAAGCATTAATTTTTTCAAAAAGTGGCATGCATGAATCCTTTTCATCGTCCAAAATCCCGTTTCCTCATCCATGATCAAAAATTGACCTAGTTCTAGCACATGCAAGAACTCCGTCACATTTTAGACAATTATTTTTCTTACTTTATTTTCGAAAAAAAATGGGTCATTCTCATTATTTTTCAAATAAATTGCACATGCATGTTCATTTATCTTCTTAGCCTCATAGGTTAATCATCAAGATTCCAAAGTCATCAACAAAAATCCTAGGAAAATT
This sequence comes from Adenophora triphylla var. japonica, assembly GCA_022495995.1. Classification (NCBI taxonomy): domain Eukaryota; kingdom Viridiplantae; phylum Streptophyta; class Magnoliopsida; order Asterales; family Campanulaceae; genus Adenophora; species Adenophora triphylla. The sequence continues at coordinate 8,435 of JAFEMH010003660.1, forward strand.
CGAGAAATTCCTAAAACTCGGGTCAAGCCCTAAAATCAATCCAAATTCAATCAAAATTGACGGAATCGAGCAAATCAAGAATGCTTACCCCAACCGATTGAGGTTTCGTCGATTTGTGCTCTCCCCTACCGGGATAAAGCTTCGATGGAGGCGTATTGAAGTCATACTTTCTCTCCGTTCGGACAAGCTCCCTCCTCCTCCTTCTAGCGGCTTCGGATATGTTCCTCCGTGCTTGCCTAGGCATCGGATTCCCTTCTGGATCCATCTAAATCAAAAGAAGCAAAGGGATTGAAGGATTTCGAAAATTCTTTCTCTCCTCTCTCTCTCTTTTCTCGGCAGCAGATGGGCGGCAATGGTGCCCAATGCCCGTTCAAATCCAATTTTAAATAATCTGGTGAAAATAAACTTCTGGCCGTGCGGCCTCTTTGGCCCCCGTCTCATGCCGGGCGGCTTCTTTTTCTCTGAGCAGAAATTACAGCTTTACCCCAGGACTTTCCACTTGGGCATACGACTCCCGTTATTTCTTAACTAGAGTAACGCTGTGATCCCAAGTATATCCGTTATCTCCTAGAAGAATCAATTTCTATCCCCAGTAGCCTCCGTTACTTCCGTTAAAACGGAATAACGCTAGGTGACAACCTCCGAATTGTCGAAACCCAAACTTTAGCTACCTCTATCTCACAGATTGAGAAGTACGCTCAAGTTCTTCAAACTTTAGCTACCTCTATCTCACAGATTGAGAAGTACGCTCAAGTTTTCCTAACTTTAGCTACCTCTATCACAGATTGAGAAGTACGCTCAAGTTCTTCAAACTTTAGCTACCTCTATCACAGATAGTGAAGTAGCTCAAGTTTTCCTAACTTTAGCTACCTCTATCACGGATTGAGAAGTACGCTCAAGTTCTCCAAACTTTAGCTACCTCTATCTCACAGATTGAGAAGTACGCTCAAGTTCTTCAAACTTTATCTACCTCTATCTCACAGATTGAGAAGTACGCTCAAGTTTTCCTAACTTTAGCTACCTCTATCACAGATTGAGAAGTAGGCTCAAGTTCTTCAAACTTTAGCTACCTCTATCTCACAGATTGAGAAGTACGCTCAAGTTTTCCTAACTTTAGCTACCTCTATCACAGATTGAGAAGTACGCTCAAGTTCTTCAAACTTTAGCTACCTCTATCTCACAGATTGAAAAGTACTCTCAAGTTTTCCTAACTTAAGCTACCTCTATCTCACAGATTGAGAAGTACGCTCAAGTTCTTAAAACTTTAGCTACCTCATCTCACAGATTGAGAAGTACGCTCAAGTTTTCCTAACTTTAGCTACCTCTATCACAGATTGAGAAGTACGCTCAAGTTCTCAAAACTTTAGCTACCTCTATCTCCTCGATAGTGATGTAAGCTTTAGTTAAATCAGGTGACAACCTCCATTAATTGTCAAGCAGGTGACAACATCCATTAATTGTCAGCCAGGTGACTCCTCCATTAATTGTCAAAACCTCAAGGATCCTAGACATCGTCCCTAACTATCTAGTGAGATTTGAACTACGACCAAGGCTTGATTCCTCCGGGATACGTAGGTAGCCTTTCATAAAAGGTCCAGCCATCCGACCACTTTGGTCACCCTGTTCCTTCATCACTCCTCAGTGGTGAAGTAGCCCCTCATAGAGGTCTAGATATCCGACCACATCGGTCACTTCTAGCATATCCCCAGTAGGATCAGTCGCTTGACCTCCTAGGTCACTTTCCTTTCTATTTCCCCAGCAAGAGACCAGTTTCTCTTCGCCTTTCCTCAGCGGATCTTATTCTGAACTACGGCCTGGCTTGATTCCTTCGGGATACGTAGGTAGCCTACTTTAGGTTCATCCAATTCGTCACATATGACACCCCTTTCCCCAGTGGATATCTTTTCCAAACTACGATTATGGCTTGATTCCCATTCGGGATATGTAGGTAGCCTTCCAAAGGTTTAGCCACTCGACCACCTTGGTCACCCAATCCGTCTCGACATTCGCCAGATCGGATCCTTTTCTATCGACAACCCCACTCGCCCTGCAAGTGACGTTGCCGAGGGGCTTCTGTAAGTACCCAAATCTGGCTCATGCCTTCCGGTTAAGTTTCCCGGCAATTCCCCGGACTTTCCTAAAGTTCAGGAGCAATTCGGGAACTGTTCCGAACCTTTCGAGGGGTGAAGGAATTACTTGGAATTAAAAAACCACGTTTTCCTTTTATATAAAAACCCTTCTAGAAGGCCACCTTGCATGATTCTAGAAAGATGCTGAGTCATAAGGGATAATGCCGCATGGCTGCATTAGGAAAGAAATCTAGGCCGCACGGCTTCATTAGCTATTTCCAGAGTGCCTATAAATAGAGGCCTCCTCTACCCATTTTGCAAGACAGTTTTCAGCATTAAAACTCTACCAAAATATCACCACGAAAATACAGAGAGTTGAGAGTGCCAAAACCACCTCCCTCCTCCTTAAAACCTCCAAGAGTTGGTCCCTTCACTAGGCAAAACTTCAAAGAGAAAGAGGTCACCACCATTGGTAACCTCTCATCCCCTTTATCTTGCATTATACTTGTATATATGTGATATATTTGCTCCTTGCTTTACATATTACTATATATTTGTTTGGGACTTGGTATATTGTCATTAAAGGTCATATCTTTAAGCATGTAAATCATATCCCCCTCCCTTTGCATCCTTTGCATTAAAGTAGCATCTTTTGCTCCTAAAAATGATATCTTTATGCATCCTTTGCTCATAAAAATGTTATCTTTGCATAAAAGTTGCATCCTTTGCACTTAAAAATGATTCCTTTACATTAAAGGTGCATCCTTTGCACCTAAAACCATTTTCATACATAAAGTTTCATCCTTTGCATTAAAAATTATTGCTTTACATCAAAGTAGCATCCTTTGCTTTCCAAATGACATCTTTATGCATCCTTTGCACATAAAATGCTAATTTCCCACATAAAGTTGCATCCTTTGCACTTGAAACTTCATTTTCATACATAAAGATGCATCATTTGCATTAAAAAGCATCCTTTGCAAACAAATAGCATCCTTTGCACCCAAAATGTCATCTTTTTAATTAAAAATGTCATTTTTATCCTAAACATGCATTCCCCATGTCCCCATTGGTATTTGATGCATCCTTTGGAGCGGACCGGTGTAAAGATCCTATATTTACATCGTTTCTTCCATTAAAGGTGCCACAATCTCTTTAGAAAGGGATAAACCTTGAACCCTATATCTCCGATCATCACTTGAGATGAGCATAATAGTCCCTACATAAGCTCAATCGTCTCAAGATGTAGGATTGATGGGCTAAGGATACTCCTTTCTAAAGAACCTCATTTTGGACTATAAAAGAGAGTCCTTCTCTCGATCACGCAAGACCCAAGGTCAAATAGCGAAAATCACAAGTCCAAGATAAGGACGGGACCAAAGTCCCGAACACATAAAAATCCAAGGAATCCCGAGCGATAACCAACCAAATGGTTTATACGTCCGGAAGACAACTGGGAACATCCCCCCCCCCTCTTTTCAACACATGCACACAAGAAAGCACACAAGCAAGCACGAAAAATAGAATCTTGGGAGACTTGCTTCGGCAAGGCACCTTGGGTGAACGATGATCCGTTCTTCCCAAGGGGTAACTTAACCTCCGAACCCTAATTCCTTTTTTTCAAAGTTTTGAGGAAATCAAAATGGCGTGGCGACTCCATTTTTTCAAATTAAACCGGATGTTTTTAAACTCAAGTGAATCCAAATTTAAAACACAAAAAAGATTTTGGGCACACATTCACAGGTATATCGCACTTCTTTTATTCTTACTGAGCATGCTCAGGGCATTCTGGAGTTGGGTTAGGCGATAGTCATGGTTTGCTAATTTTCCTCCACTTTTAGCCCAGATCAACTCTCTTGCACTAGAGCCTACGTCGAGAGTTAGCGCCTGTGTTTCTTCCCACGTGAGAATAGCAGTGCTTCCTTGAATTGTATGCGGCAGTCTAGATAAACTTCCATCAGGGACAGCTTTTTCTTCTGCTTTATCTGAGTGGCTGATATGTCGAAAGGCGAGTACACGGCTTCCCGAACATCTACCCATGTAACTGGCTGCTGCCCCAGTTGATTATTTTTGTAAACGAATGCCGTAGTCTGTGGAATCTCCCTGAGCAGTTGCTGGAGATGTATTTCCATCTTTCTTTTCTTTTTGAATAGACCTTCCTCCTTCAGTTGGCCTTTTAGCTTGAGAGCGGAAATGATCCGTTCCCATCCTCCCAGGACCCTTGGGATTCCGGTTTTGTTGACACCATGCCCGGCTTGGAAGAGAATGGTTTCATTGTCTTCGTCGTCGCTTTCACAGAGGGCTTGCTTTTCTTGGGGAGATAAGCGCTTGTACCCTTCATGCTGTTTGGCTAGGTATTCCTTGTGTTGTGCCATTCCGTAAGTGCGCGCCATCTGACTGGTGTCTAGAACTGTAATCACATCCAAATCCCCGAATGGCGGAAACATTTGGATTATATTGACGAAGGAAGTCGGGCTGGGATATTCCATGCGGCCTTCCTTGATCTTGGTTACCAAGAAGTTTGCCCAGATTTGTTTGATTAAACCCACGGGGGTATTGAATTCTGCAATGTTGATAGTCTCGTGATCCCGCTGGATAGCCAAGTCTATCAGATCTAGCAGTTTGCTGGCGGGATGCCTGAATCCGTGGCCGTGATGGCTGGGGGAAGGGTCGAACTTGAGCATGTTGATGCTGAGGTGATTATTCCTTTCTTCGGAAGCTTGATCTGTCTTGCGGGGAAGACTTTTATAGATGCTTTCAGGGTGGCTACTGGAAGCATTCCCAATGTTGTGATTAGAAGCAGGGTGAGGAGCTTTGTCTCCTTTACTGATTCCCTTGGCCTTGACGGCGCTCTTGGCTGTAAGCTTGACTGATGGCACGGGCCGGTTGCCACTAGGGCTGGTAGTCGAAAATGATGATGAGCTTCGAGCTCGATTGGCCAGGGCCTCATTTACCATGAGCAGGCAGTCGTCGAGGGTAACTTTGGCATTGCAGAATCTGATAATAAGGACCGGATCCTTGGTATCATCGGGATATCTGGAAAAGATAATGTTGACGAAGTCGTCGTCGGTTACTTGATCGGAGGGGTTCTTTGTCGTGTCAACCAGTTGTTTCCATTCGCCGGATAACTGCCTGTACGGGATGTTGAGCTTGACAATTTCCATGGTATTGGAGCCCTCATCGTAAGTGACCTCATCGGAACTGGTGCCGTCCTCGAAACTGAGCATATGTATATAGGGATCTTCCTGCGGATCTGCCGCGTCTTCGACTCCGGAGAGTCCTAATTCATTGTCGTCTGTCGGCTCAACCCAGACATAAGGATGTCTCACGTCCTGCTGCGATGTTGGAGCTGCTAGAAAAACATCACGCCCTTCGCTTGAGAAGAGGGGTCGGCGGGCAATTCCTCGTGTAGGACATCCCATATGACTGCCATACATTCATGACGAGTGTGACGATGCTTGTTGACCTTTATCACAAAGATTTCTTCGCTTGGCAGGGCCAGAGAGTTGGATTGAAGGATGTTGACAAATCTTCGATCGGAGACAGGGGGTTTGCGTGCCCGCATCATTGCGATGCTCAGGGTTTCTTTCCAATCTGCGTCCAAGTTGCAGAAATGGCAGTTTAACTTGATGAATCTGACTGCTTCAGGGTCTGTATATTTGAGGACGTTGACATAGTTAGCATATCCGAACTCTGAGGGATTCTGATGAGATTTGCCCCGATAGTCCCTTGTTTGGCTTGAAGGAGGTAGCCCTGGTGCCTGGCTGCGGGCACGCTTGGTTGTTGTCTCGACTTTGTTGCCTATGAGGAAACTGTCTCCTCTGATGACTTCAAGATCTCCTTGCCGGTTAATGAACTTGACGCACTGATGGGGAGTGGAAGCTATGGCTTTCATGTGGTGTAGCCATAGGCGTCCCAGCAGAGCTGTGAATTCGGACGGAATGTCCATCACGTGGAATTTTGCTGGCACCATTTGGGTTTCGAACCAGAGCTCCAGAGTCACCGTCCCCAGGATGGGACGAGACGTGCTATCGTAGGCTTTGATAGTCCGGGAAGATGGGATTATGTGGCCTTTGTCTATGCGTAGGGCTTGCATCATGCTGAGAGGGAGGATGTTGACTGCTGATCCATTGTCTACCAATACCCCGGGGAGAGAGATGGTGTTGAGCCGGAGAGTGATGTACAAAGCTTCATTGTGCCCTGTGGCATCTCTCGACAGGTCTTCATCACAGAAGGTGAGCATACTGCCATATATTTGGGAATCGTAGATCTGGTCTCTTTTCGGAGAGGGAGAGTCATCAAGCCATCCGTTTCCTGTCTTTCTCTTGCGAGGTAAAGCTTTTGGTGGTGCCTCGGGATTGTGTCGAGGTAGCTTGTGGCGGTGGCCGCCCTTGGTTAGCACGTTGATTGAGTGCGAGTGCCAAGTTGACTTTGACTTTCCTTTGCCGGCCCGTGCTCTGAAGTTGGGCAAATTGAACCTTGGCTAATCCCGCAGGGGATTAGGCTTCTGGCTGGCGGTAAGGTTGTCAAGATTTGAGGTATTCTGGTGTCCTGAGGCCTGAACTTTGGCGTTAGCAGGATTTTTTGGCTTTCCCACCCCTGTCTGCTCTAAAGCTGCATGGCCTGGAGGAAGGGAGGACTGGCTGGAGTAGAGTACGTAGTAATCGAACTTCCCGGATGGCTCTCCGAGCGTACCCACGCTGGTGTCTCCAGCTTCATATCTTTCTCTCAGTTTCTGTTGAGAAGACTTCTTCTTCTGCTTTCTGGGAGAATCACCCCTGATCATGTCTTGGAACTCGTACTCAAGGCATTCGGAGCAGTCACAAACATCGTAACTGATGTGAACGTCTGATGAAGACCTGGCTGGAAGAGGCGGAGGAACTGGCTCTGCGGCAATCTTCTTTGGCACCCACTCGATGGAGTTCACACTGTTGTTGTTCGGAAAAGGGTTTCCGACTGTATTAGGTCCACGGGGATGCTCCAATTTTCCTTCCTCTATCAAATTCTGGATTTCATACCGTAACCCCACGCAGTTGTCAGTGGTGTGGCCATGATACTGGTGGAAGGCGCAGTACTTGCTTTTATCAGCGTTGACTATGGGATTCTTGGGTTTGTAGTTTGCAACGGGCTTGAGGAGGCCTTCCTTGATCAACCCTTCCAGCATCTTACTCAGCGGCATGTCCAACTTGTCGAAGTGTACGGCAGGCTCCTTCGGGGTGGAGTTGTTGCTTTGCTGGATTAGGTTTCTGCTGCCCGACTGATGTCCCTAATGAATGTAGTTGACAAACGTATCTTTGCCTTTGCCAGGGGCCGGTGTGGGATTGAATGCAGCTGCTGATTGGTATCTGTATGGCTGTGCTGTGGCCAGTTTTTCCTTGAGATCCTTCTCGAACTGTGAGCCGGCATTGACCATGGCTCGGAGATCTGGGAAGAAGTGATGGCTGATGAGGGTTCTGATGGACGGCCTTAAGCAAGACTTGAAGATCCGCATCTGTTCATCCTTGGAGAGTGGCTCCATAATCTCGGAGAGTTTCCAACTCCACCTCTTGTAGAATTCTCCGACGCTTTCATCTGCTTTCTGTTCGGTGGTGATTAAGTCCTCACGACTTGTTTCCCACTCTAGGTTGGATCTGTACCGCTCTAGGAAGATGTTACTGATCTGATCCCATGTATGGCGATCTGCAGGCTTGACCCTTAGGAACCATCGTAACGCTGAACTCTTGAGCGTATGCTGGAAGTGATCGGCCATTTGCTGAAGGGTTGCTCCTTTCGCTCTCATGCCGAGAACGTAGGTGTCAACATGCGTTTGTGGACATTCGGTTCCGTCGAATCGGTCCATCTCCGGCATTCTGAACTTGGCAGGGAGAGGCGTGACCATTCCCGGATCTGTGGATCTGAGCGTTTCTTGCTTTGAGCTGCTCATGCCGGCTTTCTGTGTCTTTCATCCGTTCGACCATCCAGCTAAGGTTGGGTCCAAAGGTGGACTTTGAGGCTCGGCGCCGGGTGCTACCATATGAGCGGCAAAGTGATTGGAGGTGGGAGGCTCGATATATGTGGATATATGGGGGCCTTTTTCGGATCAGACGGGGTTTATCCCCGATGTTTTGGGATTCGTGTATAGGCAATGGGATGAACCAGGGAGGGTATTGGAGGATGTTGGCATCTGTTTGTGATGGTCCAGCGGTGTACTGGTTGTACTGAGTGATGGGAGTAGTACTGGATTGGTCGTATATGATAGGGTTGCCTTGAGAGGTGACAACCTGAAGCCTTGGTCGGCTGTTTCCTTGGTTCGAAGGCATCCCGTAAGTTGACGGGGGAGGAAACTGGTTGAAGGTTTGAGGAGCTGATTGGGGAGGCTCGTCGTCCTTGATTAGGACGAAAGTACCATCTGGCTGGGGGATAGCTACTATACCTCGCTCATTCAGAAGTTGTACTACGAAATTCTGCTGATTTTCTTTCTGCCTCTTGTGAACCTCACAAGCCCGGATGGCTTCTTCCAATGTCATATCTGTTACCGGTGGCGGGGGTCCGTCCCCGTCACGATTTCTCGGTGAGCTTGACATGTCGGATAGTCTGGCTGAAGGAACTGAGGGAACCGAAGAACTGTCTGACGCTGCCGTAACTGTGACTCTGGCGAGGCGCTGACCTGGAATTCTGAACCACTTTCTGCTCGCTGCAGGGAACGAAAGGCAGGGTTTAGGCTTCGAAAAGGGTATTTGGCTCAGGGTTTCGGGCTAGTGCAATGTGCAGTTACCGATTAATGTTTACTTAAAACGTATTTTCTCAGAGTCCTAATCGGTTGGAAAAGATCGTGTCTTCTTTTTCGCAACTAACCTAAGGCTCTAATCAGTGGATCTCGTCACTACGTTTATAAGCCCCTCGTTTTTCACCTGTAAATCATCTTCCCGGGACGGACAATCTCGAGCGAGGGTCCTATAAGGCAAGCGAGTTCCACCGACAAAGGAAAAAGTGAACTTAAGGCTAGCTGGCACACAAACTTCCAACGTATGTGACACGCGGGCCACGGTCTAAGTCAACGTCCATTAGTTAAGGCGGGGATCGTGCCAAAATTTCGGCATGACCTCTCCTGACTCGCTTGCGCGAGGGGCCTTAGCTTTCGGCGTTGGCCAAGTTGTGGCTGGTACGGTGCATACGTTGAGGGTTTGGTGACACGGTGTCACATTGAACCTTCGGGTATATTTTTCGGCAGAGCTCCGCGTCAAAGTCAAGGCTGAAAAGCTCAAGACTTCGGGTCGGGAACGACCTTCGGTCTCAATCTTTCAAGCTTGACTTGTGAGGGAACCCGGCGTAAAAACATACACTTAGGCTTTATGACACGTACTAAGCCAAAAACCAACCGGGGTCTTGGACGAAGTGTGACACAAAGAGTGCATGGCTTACACGGGCTAGGATGGGCTATTTGGGACGACCCCGTGCGCGCTCGAAAGGTGTCTGGCAGACCAACCGAGCTGCAACTGAACGGTCATCCCGGGTTACGGGTCGTAGTGTGCAGTGTACCGAGGCAGCAAGTGCACGTAGCGTGCGGTGTACCGAGGCAGCAGTGCAAGTAGTGTGCGGTCACTAAATTCTTTTTCTGAGTAAAACAGAGATTTTCAGAATGTGTTTTAAAGAATTTATGCGCAGTTCAAAATGTAACATGAAAATCAAGTATGAACGGGAATGCACGAACATGTTATGATTTTGAGATGAAAAGAATGCAACATCTTTTGAAAAACCGTTCGAGGTTTTGAACAACACACGCACACAAAAATGAGGAAGGGTAAACGAAAGTTTGACCCTCGGAAGGCTTTTTGAAAACAACGGCAGTTTGAAAAGTTATCCTTAGTTCCCAGCAGAGTCGCCAACTGAAATTACCCGGGATCGCGCGCAGGGCGGCGCGGCGATGCGGTTGTCTTTCGCGGGAAAGTGTTTGGGACCTCTCTTTCGGGAAGGAGATGAGTCGCCACGCGGTTTTGTATTTTGAGCCCAAACTTTGAAAAATGGCTTATGAAAAAGGGTGTCATTTTTATTGGTAGCAAAAACTTGGAAAAGGCTTAGAAAAGGGTTGTCATTTTTAAAGGTAGCAAAAACATCACAAAAAGCTTTTTTTAGTACCAGAGATTGTTAGGTTCGGAGGTCACGTTACGTTTCGGGAAGAGTATTTTGAGATCACCCGAAATGCCTCATATGACGAGTCTTTCTACCTTTTTCGAAATTGTGTGTGTGTGTGTGTGTTTGCATTTTGAAAATGGGGGCTTGAATGACAAGCTTAATCTTGGTTTGAATGTCAAACGTTGATTTTATGATTCTTTTAGAAAAGGCGAGCGTTTGAATGACAAACGTCGGTTTTGGAGTTTTTTTTAGGAAAAGAGGTGCGAGTGACGCGTTTTGAATTTTTAACTTAAGTGTCAAATGTAGACTTTTAAGAAAAGAGCGATTGAATGTCAAACGTTGGGTTTTGAGTTTTAAAGATGATCGTTTGGATGCCAAACGTCACTTTGCGCGTTTTGAAAGAGAGTTCGAATGACGAACTCCGGTTTTGAACCGGCATTACATTGTTAGCGATTTTACGGGAAAAAAGCATTAAATGATATGCGATCAACGTATTGTTTTGCGACTCGGACTTTCGATATGTAAATACTATCACGAGCCAAACGGCTCGGACTTGTAAATGACAGTATTTAAAATGTGGTATCAACGGAATCAAACGATTCGGATTTTAAAGGTGCGATCAACGAACCTAACGGCTCGAACTTGTAAAGTTGCGTAATGTAAATGATATTCAACGGATCAAACGATCCGGATTTTAAATGACTATCATGAACCAAACGGTTCGGACTATAAAGTTGCGTAAAGTAAATGACATTCAACGGATCAAACGATCCGGACCGTTAAATGACATAAAAGTAAAGAAACGGGGTCGAAACGCTGTTTTAACCCGAGATTACTTCTCTTACGGGAGAGAAGAGGATCTTGGACTAAAACGTATCAGACCCCGTCGACGGTGACGTCTACATTTCAATAACTTTCGACCAAAACGGTTGTAGCGACTGGCGCGTAAACCGAGACGGAACGAGTGTTTAGGGAGAGAGAGTGTTACCTATGGCTAGGGGTTGACTCTTTTGGCTCGGTTGACGTATACGGGATATAGTTTATTGTTTAGAAAGGTGTTTCGAGGTTGTTTGGTTCGTGTTTGGTTGAAATACGAAGTTTTCACGTAAACCGAGACAAAATGGGGCTCGGGAAAGGGTAGAATTGGGTTATGCCGTGGCTAATGGTGAAAATGAATTAAATTTTTCCTTCTCTCAAATATTTGACAGCCATCTGTATTTATATGGTAAAAATGCAAAAGAGTCCGGACGGACCTGAATTTGGGGGGGGGTTTTGTGGTATTTTGGAAAATGGAAGGACTTGCTGGGGATTCTGTCTTGCCTGTAAAACAGTCCGGACGGACTGTGACAACATCTCAGGGGTATTTTGGTCTTTTCACTCTGAAATCTGATTGATGTTGACCGAAGGGCTGTGGCATGTGTGCCACGTGCCCCTGTGACTCACCAGGGCATGGGTTTTCGTGCCATTATTCCCGGTTTTGTCCGTTTTTTAAATAACTGTCCGAAAAATGTCTGAAATGCCCCCGGAAAGTGCGTTTTTTAGGAAAAGAAGTACTTTTACGAGTGAAAACGTGTGTTGAGTATGCTTTGATGTTGGGATGCACGGGGCAGTCCCGTGACGTCTTGTTGGCTCGAGAACGGGGAGTTTAACGGGTTCCGGTTAACTTGGAGCGGGCCAGTTAACGGATTCCGGTTAACTTCTAACGGATTTTGACGATCCGGATTTGGGTACTTACACCAGCATGTAAACAATCACTTCCCCGGCCGTCAATCGTAAGCCCGACTATCCCATTTCAACGGTAATCAATGTAAGCTCATGAAACAATCCCTCTTCGGCCATCATCGTAAGCCCGAACATTCCTCCCCAACAGGATCGTAAGACTACCCTTCTAAAGGAACGTCAATCAATCTCCTCAGTTCCTAACTGGCTTTGTTAGTACTATGGACACTTTTCCCCAGCAATGTGTCAGTCTCTCCCAAGATCACATTCCGTTCCTAACCCCGATGTTAGAATGTCAATCCTTCTGTGTTGTTAAAAAAAAACTCCAGTTTAACACAACCATCCCCATCATTTCCACCATATCCCCAGTAGATAAAACATGCCCGTCATCATTAGTCCAGCACCCAAGGCACAAACGCCAGTCTCTCTCAGGTTAGAACGCCTACGAACAGTCTCACATAGGTTCAGATGCCTCCGAACAGTCTCTCTCAGGTTAGAACGCCTCCGAACAGTCTCCCATAGGTTCAGACGCCTCTGAACAGTCTCTCTCAGGTTAGAACGCCTCCGAACAGTCTCCCGTAGATTCAGACGCCTTCTAAAAGTCTCTCTTAGGTTAGAACGCCTCCGAACAGTCTCTCTCAGATTAGAATGCCTCTGAACAGTTTCCCGTAGGTTCAGACGCCTCCGAACAGTCTCTCTCAGGTTCAGACGCCTCCGAACAGTCTCTCTCAGGTTAGAACGCCTCCGAACAGTCTCCCATTGGTTCAGACGCCTTTGAACAGTCTCTCTCAGGTTAGAACGCCTCTGAACAGTCTCCCGTAGGTTCAGATGCCTCCGAACAGTCTCTCTCAGGTTAGAATGCCTCCGAACAGTCTCCCATAGGTTAAGACGCCTCCGAACAGTCTCCCGTAGGTTCAGACGCCTCCGAACAGTCTCTCTCAGGTTAGAACGCCTCTGAACAGTCTCCCGTAGGTTCAGATGCCTCCGAACAGTCTCTCTCAGGTTAGAACGCCTCCGAACAGTCTCCCATAGGTTCAGACGCCTCTGAACAGTCACTCTTAGGTTTGGACACCTTCAAATCAGTCTCAACCAGGACGAACTCCTCCTAATCATTTCCCACAGGTTGAGGCCCCTACAAATTGTCCTCACACTCATGAACTACGATCGACTTGATTCTCGCTCGGGATACGTAGGAATCCTTTCGCTAAAGGGTCCAGCCATTTGACCTCTCAGGTCTCTCCAATAAGGCATCTCCCGATTTGGATCCTTATCTTTTTCAACGACCCCACTTCCTTCGGAAGTGAAGTCGCTGAGGGGCTACTGTAAGTACCCAAATCCGGATTGTTACAATCCGTTAAAAGTTTGTAGGCCTAGTCGCACACCTACTAAATTAAACTGGGACTCGGCTACAAGAATGTAGCAAAGGTAAGTCCAGGGTCGAACCACTGAAGAATGGTATTGATTACGAACTAGTCACACACAAATGGGGGGTTTGTTTGATTTTGAATTACTTCCTAAGAACAGAAATTAAACTAATTAAGAGTAAAAACATTAGTTTAGAAACACTTCAGATTTGATTCCGTCCCCACCTAATTAGCCAATTATCATTGATATCTCTTTTCAATGTCACCCTATTCACCTGATCACGAGATATATTTCAATCTCTGTTTCTTCTTTCAGAATAGTTACTAGCAGTGGCACACTCACTAGAAACCCTAATTAATAAATTAATCTAGCTGGCACAGTCTAGATCGCAGAATTAATTGATGAACGATTTAAGAAACTAAGATCAAGAATGCTTTCTATGATTGTTTCACACAGATAATCATCTAATTTTACCCACTTCACAATTTACCATGGCACATGCATAAATCGTAAAGATGCTACTCATGAATTCCTACACTGGCACAGTTATAGAAAATTCTAGCAAAGATTCATAAACTGAACTAATGAATTGGCCAGATTCACAAACCCTAGTTATAAATCTAAAATAAACACAAGTAAAATTATGAATAGGTATACACAAATTGAAAAGAACAATACCTCAAATTGATTAATAGGGGTTCAAACAATCAAACCCAAAACAAATAGTTTAAGCTTCCATGGATGTTCAACTCTCTCTCTAGGGAAAATATAATAAAAGCTGAACCCTAATTATGTTTTCAAAAAGAGTCTTTATACTTCTCCCTACCAATAATAATAAACCTAACTAAAAAGAAAAAACTAAAAAGAAAAAGGAAATTTAATAATAATAATAATAAAACTCCTTCAATCCAATGCCAGTTACACACCCCACCAATTGCCTCGGTCAACTCGCCCCCTTGGTCCACGCCTTGGTCCCTGTGTGGTCTCTCAGCAATTCAATTAAAAATCCCATCCTAAAGGAAACAGGAAACCAATTTAAGGCACATACAAATCCTTCCCAGATCCCACTTCTTTGGTCCACGCGCCTCAATCCCTGCCTTGGTCCATACGCACACACAGCCATTTTAATTTGAACTTCTGATTTCTGAATTTGACCTTCCAAGTTTCCAACAATATTCTTCTAGCCACTGACTTTGTTAATTTGCAGTTTGATCCCTGCACTTCTGATAATAGCAACTTTATCCTCCTCATTAACAAACTTTTGCAGGAACAACACAAAATCACTCAAAATATGTCTCACAATTATAAAGATTTCCCACAAACTCACCATTTCATAGTCTACTCAAAATTACATCCAAACTAATCTAAATTACATTAAAATAATGATAAAATGTCTAGAAAATTAGGGAATTACATATAGTGAAATCCGCCACATCAAATTCCCCCACGCTTAGACCATTACTCGTCTCTGAGTAATATCCTATCCCCACTCTAAGCACCGGTCTAAACAGATATCATGGGAGGAAAATGATCCCTAATCTCCTATAAACCTCCAAATCAAAAGTCAACAACTCAAACACTCACTCAATGCACTCGGAGAATGGAACTCCGCTCCTTATCACTCCAAAAATAACAATGGTACCAATGGCCTTAGCTCGACCCCAACTCCAAATATGCAAAAACGGGACATCCAAGCTAAGGCCCACACATCAAAAAGCTAGGGGGAAATACAATGTCCTAACCTTCCCCCAAGCTATCCTCACACTACTAATCCCTCAAAAATAAAGTCAATGCCCAAGCAAAGACTTACCTCGTGCAAAACACCAACACCCCTTATATCACCAAAAAGAATTACGAGGATTTTCTATCCTAACTCCTCTAAACCAAACCTCCTACTCCAAGAATAAATAATCCTACCCGACGCTCCAATCCTCTCTTATGACGCCAACACCGGTGATATAAAGATAGAAAGTATTTCACTCACTCACCTTTTTCCTAGGTGCCGTTTCCGGTTTTCACCTAGCCTCTCTTTTTTTTTTTCAAATTTTTTTCAATTTTTTTAACACACTCTCTCCTTTTGCCTAAGTGCCCTCTCGGGTTTTCACTTAGCCTCTCATTTCATTTTTTTTTTAAGAAAAGAACACAGCATATACAACAACAACCATGTACCCCACCCCCTCACTAAATCATGCATAGTCCCATATGCATCACAAAAGTATAAAATAAGTAAGACATGGGTAGGGATACCTCTCAGCACTACTGCGGCGGTCTGAAATGATAGTCCCATGGACCATGCTGACTAGAGCTGCTCTCTGGAAATGGCCACCTCTGCCATCTCCCGTCGTCATGCTGTGGTGCCATGCGCACCATATAATCGTGGAGCTGCTCCTGACGATCCATAGTAATAGCAAACTGCATATCCATACGAGTAATCAATCGATCCACGTCTCCAACACCCTGACTCGCAGCCCCAGAACCAACGCCCTCAGCCTCCACCATATAGTCATCATCATCCTCATCCTCGTCCTCCTCTTCTTCATATTCAGCCTCTTTCTCAACCTGCTCTTCAACAATTCTGACATTCATCCCTCTTACCTCCCTCTTATTGCTTTCAAGGGAAGCTTGAGAGATGGGCCTAATAACCTTCACCTTATCACCCCCAAAGCTTCATTGAACCCCCGCATCCTTTACTAAATCGATAATCAGTGATGGGTACGGAAATCCATTCCGTTTGCTTTCTCCCACATCTTGCATATGATCCGAAATGATATGCCCCAATGAAATATTTCCTCCGTTGATAATCAAATGAATCAATACTGCATGATTCCACGGAACTTTCACATGCTGAGACGTCGGAAGTATCCTCGAACACATAAATTTGTTCACTCCTTTCGCCACTATATTGAACTGAGTCTCACGCACGTGCTTAGGGGAACCATCTGGGTTGTTAGTCCATTGGAGTTGGTTACCCTCCAACGTCCTCACCACATCAGCAAAATACACCCGCCAATCCCCATTCATTGCTTACACATACTCACACTCCTCCTGTTTACTCTTGGGAGCCCGTAGAATCTATTAATGTCCTCACTCCTAAATTTGATCGTCTTTCCCCTCACATATGAATACCATGGTGTGAATGTGTGCCCAAAATTTTGTTTGTTGGATTCACGCGAGTTTGAAGACATCCGAGTTATTTGAAAAACGGAGTCGCCACGCCATTTTGATTACCTCAAAACTTTGAAAAAAAGGTTTTATGGGTTCGGAGGTTAAGTTACCCCTTGGGAAGAACGTTTGGCGTTCACCCAAGGTGCCTTGCCGGAGCAAGTCTCCCAAGATTTCAGTAATCATGCTTGCTTGCGTGCTTTCTTGTGTGCATGTGTTTTGAAAAAAAAAAGGGGGGATGTCCCAAGTCGTCTTCCGGACGTATAAACCATTTGTTGGTTGTCGCTCGGGATTCCTTGGAATTTTATGTATTTGGGATTATGATCCCGTCCTCATCTTATGACTTGTGATCATCGCATTTTAAACCTCGGGACCCTCGGGACTTGCGTGATCGAGAGAATGACTCCCTTTTGGTCAAAAATGAGGTTCTTTAGAAAAGGAGGATCCTTAGCCCATCAATCCTACGCTTTAAGACGGTCGAGCTCGTATAGAGGCTTCATACTCTTTCTTAAGCGATAATCGGAGATATAGAGTTCAAGGTGTCCCTTTCTAAAGAAATCGTGAACCTTTAATGGAAGGAACGATGTAAAGATAGGATCTTTTACACCGGTCCGTTCCTAGGTTGGGGGATAGGGGAAATGCATGATGAAAAATGACACTTTAATGAAAAGATGACATTTTTGGGTTGCAAATGATGCACTTAGTTTAAAGAAATAATCTTTATTGCAAATGATGCATAAAGATTTGATTTTTATGCAAATGATGCATTTTTGTTGAAGAAATTGGCATTCATTATGCAAATGATGCATAAAGATTGCATTTTGAAAGGCATATGATGCTAGTTTATGGTAAAGACATGGTCTTTAAAGCAAATGATGCTTGAACAAGGGGTTTTGAATGCAAAGGATGCATTTTTATTGAAAAGATTGAGTTTTATATGCAAATGATGCATAAAAATGACATTTTATTTGAAAATGGGGGTTTTAGGTGCAAAGGATGCACCTTTATGAAAAAGACTACATTTTTATGACAAATGAGGTCTTAATGCATGCACAAGGGGAAGGGGGTGATAAAGATGTGATCTTTAACTATGAATGCCAAGTCCCAAGCAAGATATATGAATGCAATGAGCAAGTATATCAATTAAAAGCAAGGTTAGGGCGTGCGAGGTTACCAATTGCTTCCTTTGCTTCTTTGGTCGGAGCTAGGAGGAGAGATTGGTCTTGGATCTTCAAGGAGGAGGGAGGGAGCTTCTTGGCCTTCTTCTTCACCTTCTTGAGCCTTCACCAATATTCTTCACGTCTTGGGAGTGACTGATTGTATTGCTATGGATTGTGTGTATTGTTGTTGTGTTTTGAAATGGGTAGAGGAGGGCTCTATTTATAGGCTGCCTGCATGGGCTTGTTATGTCGCACGACATAACAAGCCATAACTGTTTTCCTTCTAGAAACATGCAAGGTGGCAGGTTTCTAGAAGGTTTCATGGCCTATTATGTCGCATGACATAAGTAGCCACATCTGGATCCTTCTAGAAACATGCAAGGTGGCAGTCTTCTAGAAGGGAATTCCTCATGAAATAAAAACGTGTTTCTTTGGCTCCAAGCAGTCTCTTATCCCCTTAGGTGATTTGAAACAGTTTCGGAATTGTTCCGAAATTCTAGGAAAGTCCGGGGAATTACCGGAAAACTTGCCGGAATTGCCGGGAAACTTAACCGGAAGGCATGAGCCAGATTTGGGTACTTACAGAAGCCCCTCGGCAACGTCACTTGCAGGGCGAGTGGGGTTGTCGATAGAAAAGGATCCAATCTGGCGAATGCCGAGACGGATTGGGTGACCAAGTTGGTCGAGTGGCTGGACCTTTTATAAAAGGCTACCTACGTATCCCGAGTGAGGAATCAAGCCAGGTCGTAGTTCGAGCATCACTAGATAGGTTAAGAACGATGTCTAGGATCCTTGAGATTTTGACAATTAATGGAGGTTGTCACCTGACATTATTTCATTCTAACGGAAGCTAAAGCTTAGGGTACTATCTCTTTTATGACGGAGATAGAGGAAGCTAAAGCTTGGAAAAACTTGCTTGGAAAAACTTGAGCGTACTTCTCAATCTCTTTCGAATTAGAGATATGGGTATCTTAAGTTTGAAAAACTTGAGTATACTTCTCAATCTCTTTCGAATCAGAGATATGGGTACTTTAAGTTTGGAAAACTTGAGTATACTTCTCAATCTCTTTCGAATCAGAGATATGGGTAACTAAAGATAGAAAAACTTGATCATACGTCTCAATCTCTTTCGAATCAGAGATATGGGTAGCTAAAGTTTGAAAAACTTGAGCATACGTCTCAATCTCTTTCGAATCAGAGATATGGGTAGCTAAAGTTTGAAAAACTTGAGTATACGTCTCAATCTCTTTCGAATCAGAGATATGGGTAACTAAAGATAGAAAACTTGAGCATACGTCTCAATCTCTTTCGAATCAGAGATATGGGTAACTAAAGATAGAAAACTTGAGCATACGTCTCAATCTCTTTCGAATCAGAGATATGGGTAACTAAAGATAGAAAACTTGAGCATACGTCTCAATCTCTTTCGAATCAGAGATATGGGTAGCTAAAGATAGAAAAACTTGAGCATACGTCTCAATCTCTTTCGAATCAGAGATATGGGTAGCTAAAGATAGAAAAACTTGAGCATACGTCTCAATCTCTTTCGAATCAGAGATATGGGTAGCTAAAGCTAGATGACATTATTTCTTTATGACGGAAATAACAGAGACTAAAGAAGTAAGAAGGACTCGATGATTTTTGTAAAGAAAGTAGGACGTATCCTGATAATTTTTTTGTAAAAGAAGTGAATTAAAAATGCCAAAGGCAAATAAAATGCCACAGGGGTAAATTTGTAAAATAAGCCTCGGGGTACTGGAGGGAAAATTTAATTGAAAATGATTGGAAATGCCAGGGGCAATAAAAGGGTAAAAGAGGCCTACGGGGGGACAAAATTGTAAAATGGAGCCTTCGGGGGCAAAATTGTAAAAATCAGCCACAGGGGCTTAGTATGTCGCACGACATAACAGGCCCTGCGGACAGAATCATTAAAAACACGCACAGTCGCCATTTGAAATTCAATTGGACTTGAAATTGAGAGGGAGGCGACAGTGAGAAGAGAGAGAGCGAACATCAGAGAGGGAGATTCGAAGGAAATCGAGAGAAATCCAACACTTCTCAGTCCGATTCAATTGAAGAATGCCTCCTAGGCTCTATCCGACCAAGAGGGCTTCTCAACATGCCAACTTAGCTACTCGAAGAAAGGGGGTGCAAAGGAATCAACGGCCGTTTCTTCCGGAAGCACCAAGAGGAGATTTCTACCCACAGCTCGATGAGCATACTTCGGATGTTCGGAAGAAGGAAGAGGTAAGAAACCTAGGGTTTCTTGAAAATTTCTTTCAATTTGGGCGAAATTGATTTGAACTGAATGCCTTCGATTTGGGCTTATGAATTAAATCATGAACTGGCATGAAATCATAGATTGATCTCGGGAGGTGTAATGCATGCCATTCATTGATCTGTTTGACCCATTTTTGCTTGAGATGATTTTCGAAATAGCACGAAATATTAATACTTGTGCCATGTTTTCTTGCGGGGATTGCGCACCCGTGGCTCCCCGAGGTGATTGGCAAGGCTATGGGATAGCTTGCTTAGGGTAGCCGAGGAGCGAGGTGGACTCGCCTAAGGGCATGATTCTACGCCGCCTGGACTAGGGCAATTTTTGAGATGGCGAAGGCCGTGGGGCACTCGAGGAGTGTGGATGCGGTGAGGGCATTCAGAGAGTTCTCGTGGGAGACCACTCACTCATTTCACTTCTCTTGGGGTGAGACGACGGTCACTCCGCTGGACTTTGCGGTCATCACAGATCGCCCTTTACGGATGAGCCGCTCTACATAGAGGAGCCTGTACATGGAGTTGAGCCCCACTATTGCGATGATGATTTTATGGGCTTACTTGGTTTTCGTTCCCCGGATCAAGAAGGGGAATGGATATGAGTTGGGGTGCTACATGGCCCGATTGAGGGGCGAAGCAGGGACTACACTGTGGTAGATGATCCCGTTGAGAGCCGGCGAGAGCCGAGAGATTGGCTAGAGCTTTTGTATGGGTGGGCTTTTCCGAGCATGCCGTTCATTAACAGCGCATCTACCGCTTGGTTTCACTATTGGAGCTTTTGAGAGCACTGGGATACTGTCGGGAATCGCCCCGGGGGAGGCAGGCTTAGCTGAGATGTATCTGGCCCTAGATGACGTCAGCCGAGGGAAGGCGAAGTACTTCACCTGCTTTCATCTGGCTTTCGAGGTATTCTCTCACCTTGATCTCTTTTCTTTTGCGCATTTCATTATATCCCTTGTTTTCCTGTTTTGACTTCTTCTTCTCCTTTTCAGGCTTAGGCCTTCGAGTACTTTGGCCGTTATGAGTGGCGATACGGGGATGAGTTTCCGCCACCACTTTTCCCGCTCTTCGTCGGTGGACAAAGAATGCCAGAAACAGAGACCGGACACCGGAGGGTTCGAGGTGCAGGATCACGGCCTCGTATCATGATACGCTGACATGCCTGAGAGGGATTCCACAGAGGCTGAGCTTGTTCCCCTGGACTGGCCGTTACGATGACCTGGATTTGGATCATGCTGCGCACTTGACAGAGTGTCGCAAGCTGCTAGTGGGCTTGTCCGGAGACGCCTTGTATCTAGGAGAGAGGTGTATAGGCAGCATGGGCCGAATAGGCACGCTCGGATCCCTGATGATCCTCCCGGCTAGGATGTGGGTTTGCCTCGCCGGTTGGCGAATGTAGATGCTCGATTGTAGGCATGGCGGCACATCTCTACACACGGGAGGGGGACTATACTTTGTACGTGGCTAGACATCTTGAGTCCCCAGACCCGGGGTTGGTTATGGCGCTCATAGCGCGGGGCCTTCGATCGGCTACGTAGCTAGACCTCCTTTGCCCCGACTTTCATTGATTATCGGGGTGGCGGTCGCATGAGCCGAGCTCACATTGATATGTCACGAGACTCATCCTCATCCGTGCTCCCGCGAGGTTCTAGATCCGTAAATCTTGTTCCTTACGTCTTTTGGATTGATTGCATCTCTTCGTTATCAAGAACTGTATTCGACACTTATTATGTCTCGCTTGTAACAGTGTCGGCTCGGGCTTACAGGGCACTTGACCAGTGGCATATACCTAGCGCCGCGGGCATGATTGGCAAGCTCCGTAAAGGCATGAGTTTCTCGGAAGAATCGGTCTGCGGTCGCGAGGTTCGATTGATATCTCTCCACCTCGGCCAACCGAGAAGGAAGAAGAGCCGCTCGATGACGTGGGCACGCGGGGAGCACTAGAGGACCGACGCCTCGGACAAAGGCTGCAAATGTGCCTCTTTACACTCCATTGAGATTGACGATGATGATGATGAGGATGGGGGAGCTGAGACGGCTACAGACTACGAGCTTGACTCTACTGTTATCACCGAGCTCGATGACTATTACCGCACGGAGACCATAGCCTACGAGGCACCTTCGGATGATCCTGATGATGAGCCAGAGGAGGCTGAGGATGACGACGAGGATGGAGATGAGGGAGAGGATGAGGATGGTGATGGAGAGGATTCAGAGTAGCCCCCTTCCCCCTTAGACATTTATAGCTTTTTGGTTATTGTACCCTTTTAGGGAAAACATGTTATTTTTGCTTATGCACATTTCTTAGACTTGGCCTATCTCATTTTGTACGTACATTGTTAGCCTTTTGTTGCACGCACTTATGAAATGACAATGGTATGGTATTTGGCTTGAATATGAATGCAATGGGTGTACATGGGGTAAATGAACCCTTCCCTATGCATTTGAGAAGTGTATGAATGGTATTTGCAGCTTTTGACATGTCGGGGATTGCCCTGGGGAAAACAGGATGCTGCTGATGTCTGATGTCTGATGTGGCTTGTTATGTCGCACGACATGGCTTCTTATGTCGCGCGACTTAATAAGCCTGAACTGTGCTTTTCATTGCCTTTGGGCCCAGAATGGGCTATGATCACAGGTTGGAATTGGGGGATCAAAGAGATCACCTACCTGGCCTCCTTGGGACAATGGCAAAGAGATATTCGGTCCCTTCCTATAAGGATGGAAACGGGGTGACCTAGGAGGTCAAACAACCAATCCTTCATAGGAATGTTCCAAATCAAAAGGGGTGACCAATATGGTCATAAAATTGGACTTTTATGAAAAGCTTACGCACCATTGGAGAATGGAGAAGGGAAAAGGTGACCAATGTGGTCGGATGGCTGAACCTTTATGAAAGGCTACCTACGTATCCCGGAGGAATCAAGCCTTGATCGTAGTTCAAGCTTCATCTAGACAGTTAGGAACGATGTCTAGGATCCTTGAGGTTTTGACAATTAATGGAGGTTGTCACATGAGGAAGCTAAAGCTTACATCACTATCGAGTAGATAGAGGTAGCTATATTGGACAAACTTGAGCATACTTCTCAATCCGCGTGATAGAGGTAGCTAGAGTTGGATTTTTATTTTTATTTTTTTGACAATTAGGAAACTGTCGCCCGGCGTTATCTCGTTATAACAGAAGTAACGAAGGCACTTTTGGGAGAAAATGTTATCATTAGCAATTGGCACGTTACTTGAGCCTAGGGGTGATTTTTTCTTGAAAACATGGTAGGGACTGGGTCTGGATGTACATATGGAATGTGTTTGGAAATTGTTTAAGACGGGTTTCAAGCAGGTGGGGTCGTATCACTTGGGTGCGGACTGAACTGCTGTTGTTGATGGGATGTTGTCGACGTGGACTAGGATTCCCTCTTGGGCTGAGACTGGGTTTAAACCTCAGGTCTTGATTAAGGTCCTTTTCTCGCACTCGCGAAGCCGATGCCGACGACGGGCTTTTATAACCAAGGACTTAAAGCAAAGGTCAAAGTGACCAAACCTCTTCTCTGAGGGTGGATGCAACTTATCGAAGCCCCGGTCTAAGGAAAAACTTTCTGCAAAGCCCCATGCCTTATCAAAGCGAGGAAAGATCCTTTCATTGGCAAAGCCGCGGTTGGACGAACTGAGTAGGCGAAGTCTTAGGTGACTTAGTGAAGAACCCGATGCGAACCCCAAACATGGCTAAAGAAGCCCCAGTCTAAAGAAATGGCTTGACAAAGCCCCAGACTTGAAGAGTTTCAAGGCAACCCTAATGCGAATTGTAGCAGAAGAGGGAAGACCTATCCTTTCGTACTTACTTTATTATTTCCTTTAGTCAATCAGTCAACCTTAAGAAGATGTGAAGGAAAAGATTCTCAGAAATAACATGTAGGGGCATATTTTTCGAAAGGTGGGAATAGATCCCGATTTTGTGTTATTCCGATGGCCTTATTCGATGTAGGCACAAAACTTGCTTTGGGTTTGACTCTTTTGAGAGAGTATAAGCGTAGAAGGGTTTGTAAAAGTGTATGGAAGCCTCTGCTGACAGAAAATCAGTGTTTAGCACTATTTTTCCTAAGATGTAGAAAGAGAAGACTTGTCAAGATATCTGAAAACTTGTTTTATTTACAATGATCACAAAATTGCTTAAAACCCTTTATTGATGTTCGGGTTATTCAACCATTAATCTCGATATGAAGAAAGACATTCTTATTAATCATGAGGAGAAAGTCAACCAGTGTCACGGATCAAGGTTGAGTGTGAAAGAAAGGTTTGTGTATAGGGAGGTCATTGATGAGACCGGGTTTTCTGGAATCTGACTGTGTCTATGGGAGAGGTCATTTGATGAGACCGGGTTTTCGGGAATTTGTATATACTTATGACCGGACCATTTCTGGTTGCCTACGTTTCCCTCATTGTGAGGAGCTCAGGTCGCCGTAGTTCGGCCTTGGCCGGACTGTGTTTGGCTTTGGGAATGGGATTTGTGGTTCCTTTAGTGAAAAGGCTTAGGATGAGATGATGAGGCGTGGGCCTCAGGATGATTCCTTGACCAAGTCATTTCGGACGGTTGCTTCTGATTTTCATCTTTCATTGGGGGAGAAGGGATTTGCACGTGCCTAAAGGCTTACGAAATGCTTCTGGCTTTGCTTCGACCGCCCCATTGTTATCGACAACTTTCATTCTTTGAGCTTTGATTTTGCCTGTCCGTCAAGCTTTTAATGGGCGGTGCTGGGTCCTTGGCCTCATTTTCTTTTATTTTCTATGTGCAACCCCGTTTTTGCCTAGACCGCCCTTTTAGGATTTTCACTAGCCGGGCATTACTCTTTTGTGTACCGAGATTTTTTCTTTTTTTTTTTTTATATATGTGCAACCACTGTTTTTTCCCTAGACGCCCTTTTTAGGGATTTTCGGTCTAGCTGGGCATTACTCTTTTTGCACTACATTTTTTATTTTATGAAGCACCCGAGGGCCAAGGCAAGCCTGCGCTTGAACTTTCTTGATATCCTTGAGGTCTAAGGCGGGCTCCTAGGTCGTTGTCGACACGGGGTCAATCTTTCGAAGCTGAGTGGCCTTTTGTTGTCCCTTGATGTTGCCGCCGTCGTTGACTTGGTCAAGATGAAGGTGGGGGCATGTATGGTTTAATGAAGGCCTTTTTGTGAAGTAAGGAAAGTGTATGGCTTGATGGAGGCCTTTTGTGGGGTAAGGAAGGTGTATAGGGAGAGCATTGGTTGACTTTCTCACACCGATTAATCAGAACGTGAATTATTTCGAGAGATTACTTGTTGAGCAATGCAAGTGATCATATAAAATAAAACCATTTCATTAAATGTAATGTAGGTGTGCAAATAATGTCTTAAGTCTAGCAAGAAAAGAAGAAGACTCTTTTATAGAAAATTGAAGATTAAATACAATGTCCGTAGAGGACTTGATTGAAAGAGAAAAGTACTAGAACCTACGAAGGTTGACTGAGAGACTATTTTTCTTTTCTTTTTTTTTTACTTAAGGATAGGTAGACCCTAGTCTAGCTACTCTTCGCGGGTTGGACCGCTGTGTAACTTGAGCTTTCCTTCGTAGATCGCCCACCGAATTTCTTTCTTCGCATCCACACACTTGTCCGTCACATGCCCAAAAATGCTTGTGGTACTCGCAGAACTTGGTCCTGTCAACTCTACTGGGGTTTCTTGGCTTATAATTCATGAGAGGTGTGAGAAGACCTCGTTTCACCAAATCATCGAAAACTTTGCTCGTGGGCATCCCAGAATCATCAGGCTGATGTTTCTGATCTTGCACTTCCTGAATAGACCTCTTACCATAGCTTTACGTTTTTGGCCCATGGAGGTTCTCGAGCTTCCCATTTTCTATCAACCTTCGGATCTCGTACCTCAAATAGGTGCAATCATCAAGATGTGTGCCCATGGTATTGATGGAAAAGACAATGCTTGGATTCATCCAACCGAACATGGGGATTCCTGGGTTTCCAATTCTCCGGTGGCTTTATCGGCTTTTCTTTCATCGGCTTTTCCAAAGCATCTTGCTTAAAGACATCTCCATGTTGTCAAAATGAAGGGAGCGGGGTTTTCGGGAGACATTGTTGTTCTCAAAACTCGCATTCCCATTGTCCAATTGGTTTCATTGTTGGATTTGGTGAAGGAAGCTACGACACTCTTTCCTGGTCTTTGAGCCGTGCACGGTTGCCGTTGGTATTGGGTTATGCTCGGTGGAGTCATTTCCTTGCACAGTTCGACATCTTGGGTCAAGGAGTATTGATACTCATCATGAGGTCAAGCTTCTCTTGCATCTGTTTCACTTGCTCCATTAATATTGCCACATGGGGGTCAACGGGGACTCTCGCAACGGGACTTTTAGTAGCGTATGGAACCACAAAGAACGGGCCATCGGTGACACCGGACGGGTGAATTCGCTAAATCTAGTAGGTGACAAATGAGAACTTGAATCATCCAGATCCTCTTTTGGCAACTCATGATTGCGTTCGAGGTAGGTATAGGGGCTTCGTAACATAGCCACATAGCTCGAATCGATCATGCGAAGGCTGAGCATAAACCGGCGGTGTATTGGCCGGAATTAGAGACATGTGGGGTGAAGTTCAATCCGTTCTGAGGAGCTGAGGGCGATGGAGCCCGGATGAGCTGGGATGTTGGAAAGGACCGAGGAGAAGTGGTCCTTGATAAGGGATCATATGTGGATGGAGGAAGGTATTGGTTATAGGTACAGAGGGTCTTGGTTATAGGATGAAGGGACCGAAATCACTGCTTTCGAAGTCTCATCTTCGACTACCACCGGAGAACCCGTTCGACTCAACCGCTGACTCCGAACTCCATGACGACTGAGTGCGTCAATAAGCATGGCTTGCTTTGTTCCTCATGAGCCTTATGGGCATTTTCCAAAGCCAGGGCTAACTCTTCCTTCCTAACCATCTCGATTTTACGCACCCTCACCGTTTTACGTCAAATCCGCCATTCTAAATTCCCGAGGGATGAAACAGGGTACGATTCGACGAACTATCTCGAGCCTCGAAATTTCCTGACAAGCCGCCGACCCGATATTCTCACCCACTTCTTTCTCGCTGCGGGAAAGGGATAGACAAGGTTTAGACTCGGGGGTAGGCAAGGTTTAGACTTGGAGGTAAGTGTTTAGGCCTGGAGGTAAGTGTTTAGGCTGAAGGCTCAAGTAACATGCACTTATCGCTTAAATTTTGCTCAAAACACATTTTCTCCTAATCCTAATTGATCGAAAAAGATGAGACCTTGAAAGGTCAAGATTGAAAATTGGACCGTGAGGATCTTTGATTGGAGACTTGACCGTGAAAGGTCGGGATTGCATTTGACCGCGAAAGGTCGAGATAGAAAATCGGAGATCGGACCAAGGAGGTCTCGATTAGGGATTTGACCACGAAGGGTCGAGATAGGAAAATCGGATATCGGACCGAGGAGGTCTCGATTAAGGATTTCAGAGATAGGACCATGCAATTATGATTACATTAATTGTTCAAGTTTACTTAAAACAATGTCTTTTATTTATTTCTATTTGGTTGGAAAAGGGGGTTTGCCCTTCTTTTTTGCAACTACTCTAGATCCTGGATCAGTGGGTTCCGTCACTACGTCTATAAGCCCCTCGTATTCCACCTGTATTTCGACCTCCCAGGGTGGACAGCCCCGGGCGAGGGTCCTATAGGGCACGCGGATCCCACCGACCGAGAGTAAAGAACGCTCCTAACGGGTCTAGCGGGTCATAGGAACTTTCAACGCACGAGCGATGCGGATTATGGTCAAGGCAATACCGAGAAAGTCTCGTCTTTCTGCCTTGACAGAATTTTGGCAGAATTTCGCTTGAGCGAATGACGTTTTGACTTTCGGTAATGTCCGAGAAGATAATAGGCATGGGTCAGGCGGCAAAAGTCGGATGACACAGTGTCACATTGAACTTCGTTGCATACGCCGGGCGTGAGTTAGAATCGAAGTCAATGCCGGGTCAAGATCTTGCCAATTTTTCCTTGTCGGAATTTTAGCAGAGCTTCGCTTGAGCGAAAGATCTTTTGATTTGTTGGCAAAGACTCGGTCTTGACTCTTACGCATTCCGTGCAGGTCAAGGTCAATAGTCAATGTCGGAGTCGAGATCTCGCCAATTTTTCCTTGTCGGAATTTTGGCAGAGTTCTTCTTCCGTTATGAACTAAGGCTTGACCTTTACGAGGGTATGCAACTGGGCTATATGACACGGACTAGACCAAAAACCAACCAAAAGTCACGGTTTTTGAAACGTGTGACACGGACTGCATTGGTCGACCATTTGGGCGCCATGGGGAGGTTGGGATGATTAAGGTGCGCGCTTGCAGAGCATCGTAAAGCTGTCCGTGTTGCGAGTTTGGAACCACCCTCGGGTTTGAAGGATGTGCGTGCAAAAGTGTACAGGATATATCAGGTGCGCGTAGTGTGCGGTCTCCTAAAAATGTTCCTTTTTGAGTTAAAACAGAGATTTTTAAAATGTGTTTTAAAGGAATGATTTTCGGGACGGGGAAAATGCAGCACATAAGTACATAAATTTTCTGGGAGCCCCAGTCAGTCATGGAGCTGAGTAGCCCCAAGCTGCTAGGACCGCGTATTAACCATGATTTTTCCCGGTGGAATTGCCACCGAGGTCGCCCGGTCAGAATCCAAGGAGGATTGAGCCGTACGACTGCATGGATCAATTTTCCAGGTTCCACTCCTTTTGCTATTTTTCGGGTTGTTTCCCATTCAAAGTATGCACAGATTCCAAGATGCAAATGATGCAATGCATGGTAAAGAAAGCAAGCATGATTAATGAAATCGGCGACGGGAGTCTAACCCGCTCAAAGGGAAAAGCTTTCTTTTATTTTTTTCAAAATTTTTTTTTTCGAAAAGGGATACTGGTACGTGGGATTGTTAAACCACCGGTTATCCCAACTCCCACATCAGGGAGTGTACAGGAAGGGTAAGTGGTTTCCACCTATATACCGAGTATCGATTTTTTGTTTTGAAAATAAAAGCTTTTCTCCTTTGGGATTTCCCCAGCAGAGTCGCCAAACTGTGAATGTGTGCCCAAAATTTTGTTTGTTGGATTCACGCGAGTTTGAAGACATCCGAGTTATTTGAAAAACGGAGTCGCCACGCCATTTTGATTACCTCAAAACTTTGAAAAAAAGGTTTTATGGGTTCGGAGGTTAAGTTACCCCTTGGGAAGAACGTTTGGCGTTCACCCAAGGTGCCTTGCCGGAGCAAGTCTCCCAAGATTTCAGTAATCATGCTTGCTTGCGTGCTTTCTTGTGTGCATGTGTTTTGAAAAAAAAGGGGGGAATGTCCCAAGTCGTCTTCCGAACGTACAAACCATTTGTTGGTTGTCGCTCGGGATTCCTTGGAATTTTATGTATTTGGGATTATGATCCCGTCCTCATCTTATGACTTGTGATCATCGCATTTTAAACCTCGGGACCCTCGGGACTTGCGTGATCGAGAGAATGACTCCCTTTTGGTCAAAGATGAGGTTCTTTAGAAAAGGAGGGTCCTTAGCCCATCAATCCTACGCTTTAAGACGGTCGAGCTCGTATAGAGGCTTCATACTCTTTCTTAAGCGATAATCGGAGATATAGAGTTCAAGGTGTCCCTTTCTAAAGAAATCGTGAACCTTTAATGGAAGGAACGATGTAAAGATAGGATCTTTTACACCGGTCCGTTCCTAGGTTGGGGGATAGGGGAAATGCATGATGAAAAATGACACTTTAATGGAAAGATGACATTTTTGGGTTGCAAATGATGCACTTAGTTTAAAGAAATAATCTTTATTGCAAATGATGCATAAAGATTTGATTTTTATGCAAATGATGCATTTTTGTTGAAGAAATTGGCATTCATTATGCAAATGATGCATAAAGATTGCATTTTGAAAGGCATATGATGCTAGTTTATGGTAAAGACATGGTCTTTAAAGCAAATGATGCTTGAACAAGGGGTTTTGAATGCAAAGGATGCATTTTTATTGAAAAGATTGAGTTTTTATATGCAAATGATGCATAAAAATGACATTTTATTTGAAAATGGGGGTTTTAGGTGCAAAGGATGCACCTTTATGAAAAAGACTACATTTTTATGACAAATGAGGTCTTAATGCATGCACAAGGGGAAGGGGGTGATAAAGATGTGATCTTTAACTATGAATGCCAAGTCCCAAGCAAGATATATGAATGCAATGAGCAAGTATATCAATTAAAAGCAAGGTTAGGGCGTGCGAGGTTACCAATTGCTTCCTTTGCTTCTTTGGTCGGAGCTAGGAGGAGAGATTGGTCTTGGATCTTCAAGGAGGAGGGAGGGAGCTTCTTGGCCTTCTTCTTCACCTTCTTGAGCCTTCACCAATATTCTTCACGTCTTGGGAGTGACTGATTGTATTGCTATGGATTGTGTGTATTGTTGTTGTGTTTTGAAATGGGTAGAGGAGGGCTCTATTTATAGGCTGCCTGCATGGGCTTGTTATGTCGCACGACATAACAAGCCATAACTGTTTTCCTTCTAGAAACATGCAAGGTGGCATGGTTCTAGAACTCTCTCTGGCTGGTTATGTCGCACGACATAAGTAGCCACATGCAGTTCCTTCTAGAAACATGCAAGGTGGCAGGTTTCTAGAAGGTTTCATGGCCTATTATGTCGCACGACATAAGTAGCCACATCTGGATCCTTCTAGAAACATGCAAGGTGGCAGTCTTCTAGAAGGGAATTCCTCATGAAATAAAAACGTGTTTCTTTGGCTCCAAGCAGTCTCTTATCCCCTTAGGTGATTTGAAACAGTTCCGGAATTGTTCCGGAATTCTAGGAAAGTTCGGGGAATTACCGGAAAACTTGCCGGAATTGCCGGGAAACTTAACCGGAAGGCATGAGCCAGATTTGGGTACTTACACATGGGTCCGTGGGGATTATATTCATATTCGAGTAGAATTATTTCACAACCAAACTATTACCCTCTTCCATAGGCTCGTCACAAAACCGTTGCCATTTTCGAGTCCCGAACTTAGGAATAAGCCCGAATGATCTAATGTTAAATTGCCTCTCCGCAATTATGGCCCTATCCGTATGGAAATAAAAGTAATTCTGGGACTTATAGTAATTGAATCTCGAGGAATCATGGGGGTCCTCACAACGCAAAAGTGTTCCGAGGGGAGGGGGAGGAACACTCGATGTACTCTCATCAACCCTTTGCTTTATCCGGGGGTCCTTGGATTTACCTCCTCCCTTTTTCGATGGTTCATTTGTTTTACCCATAATCACAAAATATCACAAAATAATCCATGAACAAATCCCAACTGCAAATCCGAATAGAAAGAGAGGAAGAGAGTAACTTTGAACCTTTCAAAAATTTCTGGAAAAATCCCACCGGAGAATTCAAACTCGCCGGAATCTGCAAAGTCTCACCGGAAAACTCAAGGGACTCGCCGGAATCTTCAAGGGTTTAAGTTGGAATCGCCCGGATTGGAACAATAATCGGTTAATCTGAAAGCTTGGGGTGAGGGGAAGATATTTTGTGGAGGAATGGTGGTGAGAATTGGGGTGGCAGGGGATGAACTCGCCGGAGGTATAGGAGTTGTGGCCGGAATTTTTAGAGGGTTTAGAGAGAGAGAAGAGAGAAGCCGGTGGGAGTTGGGTTGTGTTTAAAGGAAAAATAACGATCCCTTTTCTTTTGTATTGACCCACTTCAATTAAATACCCCAAGACCCGGCCCGTTTAGTCTTTCATTGTATCAAATTCACAGTTTATGGGTTCGCGAGGCGGGCGCCCATCCATGGGCGAGGCGTGCGCATGGACAGTAGAAACATGGCATGGGTTGGAGCAAAACGAGGTGGGTGCATGATCAAGAGTGAGGCGGCCGCATCATGCACAGAAACATGGTCTGGAATTGACAAAGATGAGGCAGGCGCATCAACATATTGGGGCGGGCGCCTCATAAACTTGAAATTTCTTCTCCTCCCTCGGCCTTCGAGGCGGGCTCCTGGTTAAGATCAATGCGGGCGCCTCATATTGGCACGATTTTGGCTCCCAGACTGTCTGTTCTTGAGGCGGCCGCATTGCCTCCATGGGGCGGGCGCCTGGTTTTGTTTGTTTTTTTTTTTTTGGGCACCCGTTTTGCTCCTTTTTCATGCGTTTCCCTGCACAACACCACAAAACAAAACCTTCAGTAGCACCGATTCTAGGCATAAAATTAAAAACATAATGTACAGAATAACCAGTAAAATAAGCAATTAAATCCCGGGTTGCCTCCCAGTTAGCCGCCCTTCTTTACATTCTTTAACTAGACCAAACGCCGGGTAAGCCCCCGGCTAGCATCAACTTTTAAAGTCTTTGACAAGACTCGGACCCCAAAGTTATCAAACATATACCGGGTCTTGGAGATCAATCTCCTCCAAACTCGCGGTATTCACCACTTCATTTTCAAAATACGGTTTTAACCGTTGACAATTCACTTTGAATCCTTTGTCCTCATTAGGACTTGAGATTACTACCGTCCCAAGCGGGGACACCTCCCTCACCACATAAGGACCGGTCCACCGGGACCTCATCTTGCCCGGAAACAAACGAAGACGGGAATTGAAAAGAAGGACTTTTTGACCCACCTTAAAGTCCTTTCTAATTATCATTTTATCGTGCCAAATCTTTGCTCGCTCCTTATAAAGGAGGTTATTCTCATATGCATCCCTCCTAATCTCATCCAACTCACTCAAGTACAATTTTCGCTCCTCACCGGAACCCTCCAAGTTCAAGTTGAACTTTTTGATTGCCCAATAGGCCTTGTGTTCAAGCTCAACCGGCAAATGACAAGGTTTACCAAACACCAACCGATATGGTGACATACCAATCGGTGTCTTGTATGCAGTCCGGTAAGCCCACAACACATCATCAAGCCTTTGACTCCAATCCTTTCTATTCGGGTTCACAGTTTTTTCAAGGATGGATTTTATCTCTCTATTGGATACCTCGGCTTGGCCATTTGTTTGGGGGTGATAAGCAGTCGGCACCTTATGGGTGATATGATATCTCTTGACTAGAGCTTCGACTGTCTTATTGCAGAAATGTGTCCCCCTATCACTAATAATGGCCCTTGGCATCCCAAACCGACACAAAATGTTGCTCCTAAGGAAGTTGACCACCACTTTTGAATCATCAGTGCGGGTCGGGATGGCTTCCACCCATTTGGACACATAGTCAACCGCAAGTAAAATGTACACAAACCCACAAGAATTAGGGAACGGACCCATAAAGTCTATCCCCCATACATCAAAAATTTCACAACTCACAATGAGGGTTTGTGGCATTTCATCACGGTGCCCAATATTACCAACCCTTTGGCACCTATCATACGACTGACAAAAAGTGGCCGCATCCCGGAACAAAGTTGGCCAAAAGAAGCCACACTCCAAGACTTTCCTAGCGGTCTTTTTCACACCAAAATGACCACCACACGCATGCTCATGACAGAATTTCAGAACAGAGGACACCTCACTATCGGGAATACACCTCCGAATGACTTGGTCGGCACAATGCCTCCACAAGTTGGGCTCATCCCACACATAATACTTTGCATCACTACGGACATGTCTCTTTTAGATTTTGACATTCCCGGAGGAAATTTATTAGAGACAAGAAAATTTACCAAGTCCGCATACCAAGGAGCCGCTGAATTAACTGCCCAAAGAACCTCATCAGGAAACTCACCCCGGATTGGGGCTTGTTTATAAGGCTTGTCCTCCTCCATAACAAGGCGACTCAAATGATCGGCAACTAAATTTTCAGCCCCCTTTTTGTCCTTCACCTCTATATCAAACTCACTCAACAAGAGAATCCACTGAATGAGTCTCGATTTAGCCTCTTTTTTAGACATCAAGTACTTAAGAGCAGTGTGGTCGGTGTAAACAGTGATTTTAGTGCCCAACAAGTAGGACCTAAATTTTTCTAATGCAAAGACTACCGCCAACATCTCTTTTTCTGTAGTGGAGTAATTTCTTTGTGCCCCATTCAAGGTCATAGACGCATAGTAAATCACATGCGAGGCACGCTCCACTTTTTGACCCAAAACCGCCCCCACGGCATAATCACTAGCATCACACATGATCTCAAAGGGATGAGACCAATCGGGTGCTTGAATAATGGGGGTGGTTGTCAACCTAGACTTCAACTCATTGAAAGATTGCTTGCAATTATCTTCAAAATTAAAATCAACCTCTTTTTGCAACAGGGTGCATAGAGGTGAAGAAATCTTTGAAAAGTCCTTTATAAACCTCCGATAAAACCCGGCATGACCAAGAAACGACCGGACTTCACGCACGTTGGTAGGGTAAGGAAGTGAAGAAATGACATCAATCTTAGCTTTGTCAACTTCAATACCCCTTTTTGACACAACATGACCACAATGCCTTGCTCAACCATAAAATGACATTTTTCAAAATTTAGGACCAAATTAGTTTCAATGCATCTATCCAACACTAGTCCTAAATGAGCAAGGCATTCATCAAACGAGTCTCCATGGACACTGAAGTCATCCATGAAAACTTCCATAAATCTTTCCACAAAATCGGAGAATATACTCATCATGCACCGTTGAAAAGTTCCAAGTGCATTACACAATCCAAACGCCATTCTCCGATAGGCAAAAGTGCCGAAGGGGCAAGTAAATGTAGTTTTCTCTTGGTCTTCCGGGGCAATAGGTATTTGAAAATACTCGAAAAAACCGTCAAGAAAACAAAACTATACCCTTCCGGCTAACCTTTCCAACATCTGATCAATAAAGGGGATGGGGAAGTGGTCTTTAAGAGTTACCTCATTTAAGCGTCGGAGATCAATGCACACGCGAATCCCCGTTTGCTCCCGGGTTGGAACCATCTCTCCCTTCTGATTACGGGAGACTGTGATCCCGCCCCTCTTGGGAACACATTGTGTGGGGCTCACCCACTTACTGTCGGAGATGGGATAGATGATCCCCATCTGCAGTAGCTTCAGGACCTCTTTATTTACCGCCTCCATCATTGGCGGGTTAAGTCTCCGCTGCGGTTGTCTCAGTGGCTTCGCACCCTCTAGGTTGATCCGGTGCATACACAAAGATGGACTAATGCCCTTGAGATCGGCAATAGTCCAACCAATCGCAGATTTCCGCTCCCGGATCACCTCAATCAACCTCTTCTCTTGATCCTCAGTCAAACTGCTAGAAATCACTATCGGAAGCGTCTCTCCCTCACCTATATACACATACTTAAGGTGCTCAGGGAGAACCTTCAGCTCAAGCTCCGGTGCCTTCTCTATAGATGGAACAAGCTTCTCCACCGGAACCTCTAACTTCATGTGACCATGACCCGATTCTGTAGCAAACATGGCACTCTCTGTAAGACCCATAACTACTTCCTTCATCGAATCTGAGAAGTCAAACTCCAAACTAGCATACCCCAAAGCATTCTCTAATGCGTCTTGAGATCATCATCTCCACTAGACACCTCAAATACCTCCTCAACCAAGGGCTCGACCACATCGATGAAACATAGTGACTCTGTATCCTTAGGGTATCTCATAGAGTCAAAGATATTGAACTCCATTACTTGCCCATCAAATTCCATTGTCAACGAACCATTAGCCACATCAAGTTTTGTTCGAGCAGTCGATATAAAAGGCCTCCCCAAAAGTATGGGAGCCTTGGTATCCGTCTCCATCTCTAGCACATAGAAATCTGCGGGAAATATCATCTTCCCCACTCTAACAAGAACATCTTCTACCAATCCCTTCGGGTAGGCATTCGACCTATCCGCTAGCTGTATCACAACTGTGGTGTCCTACAGTGGTCCCAACTTCAGAGTTTCAAACATGGAAATAGGGCATGACGTTGATTGACGCCCCCAAGTCTAACATCGCCTTATGCTCAGAAGCATCCCCCAAAGTAACTGAAATCACGAACATCCCTGGGTCACTGCATTTCTTAGGCAATTTCTGCTGATACACTGCAGACACGTGCTCGCTAACCTTACCCTTCTTCTTACTCCTCTCCTTCTGATTCCTCTTCAGAGTACACAACTCCTTCAAAAACTTTTCATACCTCGGGACAGTCTGAAGAAGATCCAAGAAAGGAATATTAACCTCTAACCTCTTGAAAGTGTCATAAATTGCCTTGTCAGGCTCTGGCTTTCGATGCTCTTTCAAGGCCTCAGGGAATGGAACCTCAGACTCATATACAGGAGCCTTAACCTCTGGTGCAACTTACGTACGATCGGGTGCCTTCTGCGGCTCACGAAATCTCAACCTCAATCTCCGATTCCTCTGCTACAACCACGTCCTGCGGCTCCTTACCACTTCGAAGAGTGATCGCACATGCATTACGCTTTGGGATTCGGTTCGATGCTGTGATGGCGGCTTTCACGAATTACGAGCCTCCATCCTACCCACCGCGGCATCTGCTATCTGCCCCATCTGTCTCTCCGGACCAGCGATACTCGTATCGGTCCTCTGTGATCTTTGCTGAAGATGGCGATACTCGTATCGATCCTCTGCGTCTTTGCTAAAGGCTGCTGGATAAGGTGCTCATACTACGAGCCGATGTACGGAACATATCTTACGTAGGCTGTCCACTGTGTTTTGCGAGCTGCTGCGGTGGTGCCCAAATGGTGGTCTATAAGCGTTGAACCCGATTACCACGATCTGCTGCTGCGATAACCCTGGCGATTACCAAGCTGCTGTCCCACGACCACCGGAGTTGATTCTGCTGTGACACAGTACCCCATCTGAAATTTGGATGATTTCTCCAGTTCGGGTTATAAGTGTTACCCATCGGTCTCTGTCCCTGCTGCGCAAACCCCACTGCATTGACATCCTCCATCTCACCCGTCTGCAAAGAAGGGCATGAATCTGTAGGGTGCGTAATGTCATAGCAAATCCCACATAGCTTCGGTGTCTGACCCAGAACCAACTGCTTTACCATACCCTTAAGATCCTCCATATCTGTCTCGAGCTTACTGGTCAACCCACTGCTAGAACCCGCTGCGCTAACCTATCTCACAGTTGACCTCTTGCCATGGGTCTTTGTGCTCTTGGCTAGCTCCTTGATCAACTTTTTAGCTTCATCAGTGGTCTTATTCAAAATACTTCCCCCACAACATGAATCCATTAATCTCTTATCCTGAATGGTCAACCCTCCATGAAAATAGACGATCAGCTGATCCTCAGTAAACCCATGATATGGACAACTCCTACAAAGGTTGTGGAAGCGATTGTAGTAATCGTATAGGGTCTCGTCTGCCTTTTGCTCC
This sequence comes from Adenophora triphylla var. japonica, assembly GCA_022495995.1. NCBI lineage: Eukaryota > Viridiplantae > Streptophyta > Magnoliopsida > Asterales > Campanulaceae > Adenophora > Adenophora triphylla. The sequence goes on from JAFEMH010003660.1 coordinate 45,611, forward strand.
ATATTGCTGATGTCCCTCTTCATAACATTAATCTGGTCCTGAGGGAAGAATTCTTCCAAGAATACTTCTTTCATTTGCTGCCATGTCATGATGCTGTTGGGGGGCAAGTGATAATACCACCCGTTCGCGTTATCTTTCAGTGTGAAAGAAAATGCCCTCAATAACAGATGCTCGATCAAAATCGACACCGGCTTCATACTCTGACAGATTTGCACAAACTGAGATATGTGCTGATTGGGATCCTCTCCGGGCATCCCTGTGAAGTGCGGTAGCTGATTAAGTAGCCCCGGCTTCAACTAAAATGTCACCCCTGCAGGTAAGGCGGGGAATTGGATGACATGTGGTTGCTCATTCCAATTCGGGGCAGTCCTTTGCCTCAATGTCTGTGGTGGAACTGCTTGTTCACCACCACCTGCATTATCTCCACCCTGCATCTCTTCAGCTAACAATATCCCCTTGACTCTCCTGCTTTGTTGTCACCCTTTCCTGAAAGATCTTTCGATTTCTGGGTCAAGCGAAACAATCAAATCGTTAGTAGAACGGGTGTGGACCATACACGGTTCCACACCACAGGATAACAAGTAATAAAAATAACTAAATAGATAATAGATAAAGAACTAAAAGAAAAATAAAACAAATAAGGAAAGAAAAAGAACGCAAACAATAACACCGTTCCCCGGCAACGGCGCCAAAATTTGGTAGGCCTAGTCGCACACCTACTAAATTAAACCGGGACTCGGCTACAAGAATGTAACAAAGGTAAGTCCAGGGTCGAACCACTGAAGAACGGTATTGATTACGAACTAGTCACACACAAATGGGGGGTTTGTTTGATTTTGAATTACTTCCTAAGAACAGAAATTAAACTAATTAAGAGTAAAAACAATAGTTTAGAAACACTTCAGATTTGATTCCGTCCCCACCTAATTAGCCAATTATCATTGATATCTCTTTTCAATGTCACCCTATTCACCTGATCACGAGATATATTTCAATCTATGTTTCTTCTTTCAGAATAGTTACTAGCAGTGGCACACTCACTAGAAACCCTAATTAATAAATTAATCTAACTGGCACAGTCTAGATCGCAGAATTAATTGATGAACGATTTAAAAAACTAAGATCAAGAATGCTTTCTATGATTGTTTCACACAGATAATCATTTAATTTTACCCACTTCACAATTTACCATGACACATGCATAAATCGTAAAGATGCTACTCATGAATTCCTACACTGGCACAGTTATAGAAAATTCTAGCAAAGATTCATAAACTGAACTAATGAATTGGCCAGATTCACAAACCCTAGTTATAAATCTAAAATAAACACAAGTAAAATTATGAATAGGTATAAACAAATTGAAAAGAACAATACCTCAAATTGATTAATAGGGGTTCAAACAATCAAACCCAAAACAAATAGTTTAAGCTTCCATGGATGTTCAACTCTCTCTCTAGGGAAAATATAATAAAAGCTGAACCCTAATTATTTTTTCAAAAAGAGTCTTTATACTTCTCCCTACCAATAATAATAAACCTAACTAAAAAGGAAAAACTAAAAAGAAAAAGGAAATTTAATAATAATAATAATAAAACTCCTTCAATCCAACGCCAGTTACACACCCCACCAATTGCCTCGTTCAACTCGCCCCCTTGGTCCACGCCTTGGTCCCTGTGTGGTCTCTCGACAATTCAATTAAAAATACCATCCTAAAGGAAACAGGAAACCAATTTAAGGCACATACAAATCCTTCCCAGATCCCACTTCTTTGGTCCACGCGCCTCAATCCCTGCCTTGGTCCATGCGCACACACATCCATTTTAATTTGAACTTCTGATTTCTGGATTTGATCCTCCAAGTTTCCAACAATATTCTTCTAGCCACTGAACTTTGTTAATTTGCAGTTTGATCCCTGCACTTCTGATAATAGCAACTTTATCCTTCTCATTAACAAACTTTTGCAGGAACAACACAAAATCACTCAAAATATGTCTCACAATTATAAAGATTTCCCACAAACTCACCATTTCATATTCTACTCAAAATTACATCCAAACTAATCTAGATTACATTAAAATAATGATAAAATGTCTAGAAAATTAGGGAATTACATATAGTGAAATCCGTCACATCAGAAGTTAATCGGAATCCGTTAACTGGCCCTTTTCAAGTTAAACGGAATCCGTTAATTCCCCCTTTCCGAGTTAACGAGACTTCCCAGGACTGCCCTGTGCATCCATATTCCAAAGTGTACCCAACACACGTTATCACACGTAAAAGTACCACTTTCCTCGAAATACGCAATTTCTGGGACTTTTCGGGACTGTTCCGGACATTTTTTCGGACAGTTATTTAGAAAATAGTCAAAACTGGGATTAACGGAGCAAAAACCAAGTCTTAGCGACTAAGCTAGACACGTGGCACACATGCACAACCTCCCACATATCCATCAATCAAATTCAAGGGTGAAAAGTCCAAAATATTCCTGAAATTGAGTGTTAGGCCGACCGGCCTGTTCTTCCAGAAAAAATCGCCAGTCTTAGCAATCCTCAGCCAGTCCCATCAATTTCCAAAATACCTCAAAAGTCCCTCAAACTGAGGATGTGGTCGAACGGCCTGTTTTCCCTTTTCACCCCCTATAAATACATCCCCTTCCCTTCAGTAAAAGAGGTCAAAAAATATTACCTCTCATCAAAAACTCACGGTTCCAGCCAACCAAACACCCTCTCGAAACCCGGAAATGCCTCGATTTGCATGAAAACCACGTTTTCCGACCAAACACGAGCCAAACACTTCCGAAACACCTTCCAAAAATCAAATCGTATCCCGTATACGCCTTTCTGATCCAAAGAGTCAATACCTAGCCATTGGTAATACTCTCTCTCTCTCTCTCTAAACTCCGTTTTGTCTCGATTTACGCGTCAAACGCTACTTTTGATCCGATTGAAGTTCTCAAAATGTAGACGACACGCCGTCTACGGGACTTGATACGTTTTAGTCCTTAATCATATTATCTCCCGTAAGAGAAGTAATTTCGGGTTAAAACGGCGTTCGAGTCCCGTTTTTACTTTTCTGTCATTTACCGTCCGTATCGTTCGATCCGTTGATTCGCACTTTTACCGTCTGAACCGTTTGGTTCGTGATTGTCATTTACAAGTCAGGATCGTTTGATTCGTTGATATCGCACTTACTTTATGCACTTTACAAATCCGAGTTGTTTGGCACGTCGATCGCATTTTTACCGTACGGATCGTTCGATTCGTCGATATCGCATTTTCAATACTGTCATTTACAAATCCAAGCCGTTTGGTTTGTTGATAGTATTTACTTACAAATGTTCGAGTCACAAAATGACTCATTGATCGCATCTTACTTGCCATCATTTTCATCAAAATGGGTAACATCGTAATGCCCAGCTCAAAATCGACGTTTGTCATTCAAACGCTCATTTCCAACTCAAAACCGACGTTTGTCATTAAAACGCTCATTTCCAGCTCAAAATCGACGTTTGACATTCAAACGCTCATTACAAACTAAAAATCAACGTTTGTCATTTAAATGCTCATTTCAACCTCAAAATCGACGTTTGTCATTCAAACACTCATTTCAAACTCAAAATTGACGTTTGTCACTCAAACGCTCTTTTACCAAAATCAACGTTTGTCATTCAAACTAAAGATTCCAGTTCATCATTCGAACTCCTTTTCAAACTCAAAAATCGACGTTTGTCATTCAAATGCTCTTTTACCCAAATCAACGTTTGTCATTCAAACTAAAGATTCCAGTTCGTCATTCGAACTCCTTTTCAAACTCAAAATCGACGTTTGTCCTTCAAACGTTATTTTACCAAAATCAACGTTTATCATTCAAACCAAGATTAAAGCTTGTCATTCAAGCTCATTTTCAAAAGCAACATAAACATACACACACACACACTTTTCGAGAAAGGTAGAAAGACTCATCATACGAGGCATTTTGGGCGATCTCAATATACTCTTCCCGAAACGTAACGTGACCTTCGAACCTAACAATCTCTGTTCAAAAAAGCATTTTCCCAAATTTTGGCTACCAATCAAAACGAACCCCCTTTTCAAAGCCTATTCCTAAGTTTTGGCTACCAATCAAAACGACCTCTTTTCCAAACCATTCTTTTTCAAAGTTTAGGCTCATCCCCAGAGCCGCATGCCACTGGAAAGACTATGAACATGTAATTGCTTCCTTGAGAGTGATTGGATCTGAAGGATCGGGCTCCACCTCCTCAGTAATATGAAGTGTATAAGTCATCATGTCTTCAAAACCATACCTCACCGGAGGCTTCCCGAAATTATCCCGTCTAGACCATTCTTGAGCTAACCCATGTTCCTCGGAAATTGGTGATTAACTATCTAGTGCTTCTGTCTCTGACGATAGATCATGATGAACATCTGACTGTGTACCGCTCAACTCTGCATTATCTTGTAGCTCAACCTGATTATCAATAATACCAACAACTGATACAACCACATATCTCATAATAGGATTAAGCACATAATTTTCATCAAAAACAACAATCCTGCTTATGATAACCCTACCCTCTGATGGAGACCAAATCTGGTATCCCTTGACACCATCTGCATAACCCATGAAAACTCCTTTTCTATCCCTCGGTTCGAACTTCCCATCTTCCACATGATAATAAGCAGTACAACCAAAAGCCATTAAATTAGAATAATCAAAGGGTTTACCTGACCATAACTCATTGGGAACTTTGAGACTGATACCTGTATGAGGTCTGTGACTTATCAAGTAATATGTTGTACTAACCGCTTTTGCCTAGAACCGCTTAGACAACCCTATATTAGAGAGCATGCACCTTGCTCTAGCCAACAATGTCTGATTCATGTGCTTTGCAACATCATTCTGCTGTGGTGTACCCCTGATAGTGAGATGCCTAGAAATCCCCACTTCCTTACAGAACTTATCAAACTCAGCAATACAGAACTCCAGCCTATTATCTGTCCGGAGTCGCTTAATATTATTCCCTATCTGATTCTTTTCTAATGTCTGAAATTGGTGTGAGACTCACACTTGTTCTTCATATATAATCACCCAAGTCTTTCTCGAGTAGTCATCAATCATATACAAGAAATACCCGTGACCCCTAAATGATTCTAACGTGAAGTTCCCCAACAATCAGAGTGAATGTAATCCATACTGGCCTTTGTTCTATGAACTCCTTTAGGAAACTTACTTCACTGCATCTTCCCAAGTATATAACACGTGTCTGCGCCTAGTTGGCTCATACGATAAAGCATGTAATACTGTAGAGAGGTGTCTTTTATTGGACAAGGATACAGGGGGCAGGCGACAATTGGTGCGGCACCTTACGCGCATGATAGACACCTGAGCCACCATTTAATGTGATACTAACAGGTTTGTTAGGGGTGTAAATTGTTTGGTTTGGTTCGATTTGGACAAATTTAGAGACCAAACCACTAGTACTCGATTTGGAGAAATCTCAAACCAAACCGAACCATGGAAATTTTCAAACTGAATCGAACCAAACCGAGGTGGGTTGGTTCGGTTCGGTCTCAAACTGCGGTTTCATGAAACGGTTCAAACCGCGGTTCAAACCGCAGTCCAAACCACAAACCGGTCCAAAATAAAATTAAAAATTCAAGCTACAACTAAACAAACCATATCAAATCAATTACAAGTTAACTTTCTAAAACAACCATATAAAATTACAAATTCAAGCTATAACCATTTAATAAAAGCCAAATGTCTCAAGTTCATAACCATTTTATTTTCTTCACCTTCTTAACCATGACACAGACAGACAGACATACCATCTTTGGCTTCAAAGGAGGAACAGAACCAGCCATGAAAGTAAAAATCCTGAAAAAGAACAGCTTAGTCCATGAGCCAGCCATATAAAAATATTTGTGATCCCGACTTGGGCAACACCATGTCCAACTTTATCCTACGTCCAATATGTAAGAACATGGAGAGCAAAATGTGTATACTTAGTAAATATACATAAACATGTAGACGTACATGTATAAATCATAAATATAATGTTGTATAAAGTATAAAAATTTAATCAATTTGTAGAATTACCGGGCTAAAAGATTACCTATTTATGATGGACAAAAGGTAACATTTTTGCTACTTCATATGAAAGGGTGTGGTCCCTAAATGAAGTGCCTATTGGTTTCCTATATATAGAGGCTTTCCATCAGCCTTAAAACCAACACATAAATTCATATACTCTATATACATAATCTGGGACTAAGTGAAGGCATTAATCATTTAGAAGACTCCGTCTCCCTACTTATTATTTCTTCTTCTACAAGCCTTCAAAGAACATCAAGGCATAATATGGATTCCTCAGGCATACGCTTCTGCCTCTATTTCTTTTCTCATTCTTATTCAAGACATGAGTATGAGTTGAGTATATGGGAATAGAAATGTTCCAACAATTGGTATCAGAGCCTGCTCATGTTCTTGTTTAAATTGAGTTCATAATATCATGTTTTGCTTTATTTTATGTTGAATTCATTATGTTTTGGTATTATTTAATCACTATAATTCATTCATAGAGTGTTAATAATTTTGTCCAGATTAAAATTCATCTAAAGGGACTATGAATATTACAAGATTGTCCCATTGACACAACAGAGCGTTACGCACGACTGTGTTGGATCTACTTGTGTATTCATGTCTATGTTACAAGATTATTCCAAAAGGCATAACCATGGATAATCTAGTTTAAAATCTGGAAAAGGATTGAAGTTTTGGCTCAAAAGGCATAAAAATTCGTCAAAAGGTGCAATGGTTCAAGCAAGACTGTTCATTTGGCAAGGCCGTGCGTTATATGTTGCACGGCCGTGCAGATCTGCTTACACGGCCGTGCATTTTTCTATGCTCGACCATGCACCATTATGCTGATTGATGATGAGTATTCTGGAACAGTGTTTGCACAGCCGTGCGTTATAACTTGCACGGCCGTGCACAACCTGAATTGAAAATTTGGATTTTCTGGAACAGTGTTTGCACGGTCGTGCGTTATAACTTGCATGACCGTGCACCTGCAGATTCAACTTTTCTCTTCATTTTTCTTGAGCAAAAACATATATTTTTCAAACCTTTCTTCTTTGTGATTAATTATATGCTTAACAACTTCATAAATTGTCTAAATAATATTGTCATCAAAGTGATTTACGTTATTTAGATCCGAAATTGTTAAGTGATGAATGTATACTTTAATATGTGGATAAAATGAATTTTCCAAAGAAGATCGTTTATTTGACTAAATTTATACATTCATAGGGTAACAAGTAAGAGAACACCAGTTTGTTTTATTGAGTACTTAAATCAGCTCAAAGGAAGATTAAGTATTTGATTAAAACATTGTTTGATTTCTTGGTTACCTAAAGATAATTATATTTTGAGTCAACTCGCAATCCAAAGATTAGTTTTGATGTCATATTAATTGTCTTATAGATGGGATTCATTTGATATAATTAAATCACTTAATTAATTGATTATGTAGTTATTTATACATGTTTTGTATTTCATTCTTTGTTTTTACCCCAACATATTTATAAACTGCTTCATCAATTACTGCTATATGTAAACATTTTGATGCTTAAATGGGACAAATTTTTAAAACTTGGAAAAATCTGATCTTGGGCTGTATGGACATTGATATTGGGCTGTATGGACATCAATCTTGCATTAAGGGAACCAAGTCCCGCTCCTCTCACTGATAAAAGCACTCAGGAAGATCACTTAAGTGTTGAGAAGTGGAACAATTCCAACCGTGTAAGCCTAACATCTATCTCTTCTCATATGGGACAAAAAGAAGAGGAAATTAATTTGCGGTTTAAAGAAAGAAGCATAATGGATCATCCAATGATCAAAAGGTTAAAGAAAAGCTTCTTTTGCAAGGACCTTACTAACATGAAGAATGACTACCCTAAATATCACGCTTTTCGTATTAAGAAAGGAATGTCATATGGTCTTGTTTGTATTAAGGCTATTTTGGTTTCAAATTCCTTCATATACATTGTGGTTGAATTCTAGTGCAACAACTCACATAAGTTTTTCTATGAAGAATTGCCTGAATTACCGAAGACCTAGCAAAGATGAAAGATTCATCTATATGGAGCTGGGAATCCGGTTGAAGTAATAGGCATATGGATTCTTTGGACTATTGATTAAGTACTGGTTATTATTTTGTATTAAATAATACATTCATTATACCGTATTTTAAGTGGAATTAATGTCAATCATTGTTTTGAATATGGAAGGTTATTCCTATTCAATTGGTAAATAATAAATGTGATTTATTTCAATTCCAAGATTGTTGGTACTAGTACTTTATCATATAGTGTTAATCTTCATTTACTTGATACAGTCAAGTCATTTAAAGAGTCTCATATTAATAAAACCAAAAACTAAAGGCACTAAGCAAAAGTTATCAAGTGAAAATTCTTGTATTCTATGACATAGACGTTTGGGTCATATCTCCAAAGGAAGAATTGATAAAGCTTATGTCGGAGGGAATCCTAAAACAACTTGATACTCCGGATAAAAACTTTTGCATTAAGTGTGTTAAAGAAAATTTACAAACATTAAAGGAAATAGGATCTTTGAGAGTATCAAACGTCTTGGAACTAATTCATACGGATATTTGTGGACCATTCACTACCCCTTCATGTAATGGTCAACAATATTTCATTACGTTCATGGATGATTACTCTCGTTATGGATACATTATTTTCTTCATGTAAAGTCTCAATCATTGAACGTTTTCAAGTCTTTTAAGGCATAAGAAATACTATTAAGAACGTTAGATCCGATCATGGTGATGAAAACTACGGACGGTATAACATATTGGGTGAATAACGTCCGGGTCCTTTATACTCGCTATCTTAAAGAGTGTGGGATTGTCCCTCACTACACCATGCCGGGCAAACCTAGCATAGTGTAGTGGAGAGACATAATAGAATTCTTAAAGATATGGTAAGAAGTATGTTTTCTTGTACCTCTTTACCTCACTCATTATAGGCGATGCATTAAAAACCGCTACTTATATTCTCAATAGAGCTGCTTCAAAGACTACCGACAAAACTCCGTATGAATTATGGACGAATAAGAAACCGTCCCTAAATATTTTTCATGTATGGGGTTGTCCAGCAGAATCTAGGCCTAATAGGCCTAATTAGGGCAAACTGAACGTTAAGACCGTTGGTAGTTACTTTGTAGGGTATGCTGAGAGATCTAGGGGATATAAATTTTATAACCCGAAAACTAGAACCTTTTGGAGACGGGAAATGCTAGGTTATTTGAGGATGTTGAATTTAGAGGGGAAATTGTGAATAGTTTTGAATTTGAAGAAGAAAGAGGAATCCATTTTATACCTCTTCCCATAGTTCCCATTGAAAATCAAGTACTTGTACCTGAAATTCAATAGGAACATATAATTCAAAACAATATGGAACCTCCTATAAATATCGAACAACATGAAAATGTTGTTAATGAGGATTAAATTCAACAACCTCAAAATTAAGAAGAATCGGTGCCCTTAAGGAGATCTAATAGAGTAAGAAGGAATACAATTCCGGCTGATTATGATGTGTATCTTACCGAGAATGAGGAACATTTAGACTTAGTGGGAGATGAACCGTTCACCTTCCATGAAGCCATTAATAGTCCAAATTCTCATAAGTAGATCGATGCCATAAATGAAGAGTTAAAATCTATGAAAAAAATGACGTTTTGGATCTTGTTCCGTTATCTAAAAATATGAAACCCATCAGATGTAAATGGATCTTTAAGACCAAAAAGGATTCACAAGGTAATGTGGAAAGATATAAGGCTTGTCTTTTTGCTAAATGATTCACTAAAAAAGAAGGTATTGATTATAAAGATACATTTTCTCCGATATTGTCTAAAAACTCTTTTAGAATCATTATGGCACTTGTAGCACATTTTGATCTTGAGCTTCATCAAATGGATATAAAGATAGATTTTCTCAATGGAGACATTGAGGAAACTATCTATATGAAGAAATCAGAAATGGTGACTGATTTAGATCAAACTAATCAATTAGTTTGTAAACTTAAGAAATTCATTTATGGGCTCAAGCATGCTTCTCGTCAATGGTACTTGAAATTCAATCAAGTAATTCTTTTATTTGGTTTTGAAACGAATCTTGCTGAAGATTGTGTGTACCATAAGTTCAGTGAGAGTAAATTTATAATTTTGGTCTTATATGTGGATGATATTTTTACTTGCTAGAAATGATAAGGACCTTTTTAAGGAAACTAAGAAATTTCTTTCAAACAAATTTGAAATGAAAAATCTTGGTGAAGCATCTTTTATATTAGGAATCCAAATTCACCGTGATCGTTCAGGAGGTGTTTTAGGATTGTCGCAAAAGAGCTATATAGAGAAGGTATTGCAAAGGTTTAGCATGCAAAATTGTAAACCACATGACACCCCTATTTCTAAAGGAGATAAATTCAGTTTAAAGAATTGTCCTAAAAATAATATAGAATCCAAGTTTATGGAAAATATCCCTTATGCATCAGCAGTAGAAAGCTTAATGTATGCGCAAGTCTGCACTCGTCCAGACCTTACATTTATTCTTTGAATACTTGGTGGATTCCAAAGCAATCCGGGTAAAGAATATTGGGTTGCAGCCAAAAGAATGATGAAATATCTACAAAACACTAAAAATTACATACTTATATATTCAAAATCAGGATCATCTTGAGATCATTTGGTATTTCGATTCTGATTTTAATGGATGCCAAGATAGTCGAAAGTCGACATTTGGTTATGTCTTCACATTAGCCGGTGGAGCAATGTCTTTGAGGAGTTGCATCCAATAAAGCTATATGACTGCGTAAATTCATTAAGGGACTACAAATTGTCAATGGTGTTAAAACCGCTCAAGTTATATTATGACAATCAAGCAAGCAGTTTTGTACTCCAATAACAATGAAAATTTCATCTGAATTCATGCATATGAATATTAAGTTTCTTGTTGTAAGGGAACGAGTACGGAATAAACAAACAGAAATATAACTTATATGAACAAACTCCATGTTAACGGATCTATTTAATAAAATCGTTATCTCTTATGGTGTTTCACATGGGTGTAACAACTTTTGATAACATTTAATATAGTGGGAGTTTGTGTTGTAGTTTTATTTAATTCTTCTTATCTATTTAATTATTGATCTCATTTGGTTAAGTAGGACTAGTTGGAGGAATATATATACATGCTTCAATATATTCATCAATTTTCCATGCCACATGTATACTTAATCTATGTCATTTAGTTGGATATATATATATATATATATATATATATATATATATATATATATATATATATATATATATATATGTGTGTGTGCGTGTGTGTGTGTGTGTGTGTGTGTGTGTGATTAATGTGGGTTTAGTTGCGAATCAATTACAACGACCGCCCCTTTAGTCATTATACTTATAAAACTAATGGACGAAATTGTTGAATGACAATAAAGTATACATAAGGATTGTCATTTAACATTATAAATATGATTTTATAAAGGTTTATTAAGTACAAACACATGTTTGGGCAATCCAAGTGGGAGATTGTAAGAATATGAATTGCAAAATGTGTATATTTAGTAAATATACGTAAACATGTAGACATACATGTATAAATCATAAATATAATGTTGTATAAAGTATAAAAATTTAATCAATGTGTAGAATTCCCGTGCTAAAAAATTACTTATTTATGATGGACAAAAGGTAACCTTTTTGCTACTTCACATGAAAGGGCGTGGTCCCTAAATGAAGTGCCTATTGATTTTCTATATATAAAGACTTTCCATCAGCTTTAAAACCAACACATAAATTCATATACTCTATATACATAATCTGAGACTAAGTGAAGGCATTAATCATTTAGAAGACTTCGTCTCCCTACTTATTATTTCTTCTTCTACAAGCCTTCAAAGATCATCAAGACATAATATGAATTCCTCAGGTATACGCTTCCGCCTCTATTTCTTTTCTCATTCTTATTCAAGGCCTGAGTATAACTTGAGTATATTGAAATAGAAATGTTCCAACACAATATACTAACATATAGTACTATATTAGTATATTGGATTCTTTTTTTCTACTTGAAAGGTAATTATTAAATATTGAAGTGGAAAGACTTTGAAGAAAAGAGTTTATGTAGGGTGGGCTTTCTTAATCATGTAATTATTAAATATTGAAGTGGAAAGACTTTGAAGAAAAGAGTTTATGTAGGGTGGGCTTTCTTAATCATACTGATTTTGTATATATTTTTCAATTTATAGTTTTATGTCTTTAAACTTGCACTCTACCCTATCATAATCACTGTGTATGATCTCTTTAAATTTTCATGAGATCTCATCATATTATAATATAAGAGTTATTTTGTACAAGGGAATTCAAGGATACAGTTGAGTTGTCTTTAGTTCAGTTTTTTTCATTATCTACTAAGCAATCAGCCCTTTTCAGTTTTAAGACAGTTTCTTTATTTCACCTTTTTCTGTTAATATCTAAGGTAGTCTCAGAAATGACCAAATTTATAATATAAGGGTTATTTTGTAACTTTTTGGGTTTGACGGTTCACCTCGAAATGGTTCGGTTCGGTTCGATTTGGTTGGTTTGGAGGAGTCAGACCGCAAACCAAACCGAACCGCATGGTTTATAAATTTTTTGAACCGAGCTGAACTGTTCATCGTTAAAAATCAAATCAAACCACATAGTTTGGTTCGATTCGATCTCAAACCGCGGTTGAACCGAACCGCTGACACCCCTAAGGTCTGTCCTTGATGTCAGAGCTAGTAAAGATGCTTGTCTCATAGGCTTTGACATTTAACCGGGAGTCTGGTGGTTAATCGGGAGTCTGGTACGAGACCATGGTCAGCGAGGTCAACGCGGTATGGATGGTCGCAGTCATAGTCAGTGCAGTCTTGGTGATCGCGGTCACAAAGGTGTCACGTCGTACTTGACATTTGAACCATAGCGAACTTGGGCCTGATTTAAAAGGTCCGGGCTCATCATTTAAAATGACGAACTTTTACACTTATAAGACCAATTAATTTACTATTATTTTCACTCATTCGTTTTTCTATTTCACTTTTTATATTCACAATATTTTCTTTCACTAATTCTTTCTTATATTTTTTCTTAATTTTGTATCTAAAAAATTAATATTAAATGAAATGAGACAGTTTTAAAATCGTTGTAACAATTTTTTTAATTATGGAGCAAAGGCATCCAACTCAAATCTAGTGGCTGAACCAAAATTATGGGTAGGGAATCATAATTGGAGTTTTCCGGCGAAAATTCATATTTGGAGTTTTCCAAAATTGTGAGGTGGGAGTGGGAGTGGGACTGGAAAAGGAACAGTAGTGTGTAACTGTATCTATATCTATAGTATAAATTATGGATGTCCTTGCTTGCTACAGTTCTTTGAACAGTAATAAGTGACGAAATTCTCATTTTGTTCTCATACATTTGTCTTTTTTTTATTTTGCTCTTAAAAAAAAAAATTAAATTAAAGAAAAAAAAATGTGTGCTCGAGCACGGACTTAATTAAAAAAAATAAATAAAAAAAATAAAAAGTTACGTATCCTCGGACACAAGCTTATTCTAATAGTTAAATAAAGAAAGTAGGAACACGTGGCGGAATCAAATGCACAATTTTTTTCTTAATATAGCTACCTTTCAAGGTTGCGTGCGGTAAAAAAAAAAATAAAAAAATAAGAAAGGTTGCGTGCGGTTAAATAACAGAGACTTTGAATGAATGAGGTTACCCTTACCCACCCAAATAAATATCTCATAATAGAAATAAATATCTCATAATAGATTTCTATTGATCCATCATATTCAGAAAGGTATGTTTTCAAATTATTTTTACTCAAAGTTTAACTTTATTTTGGGACATAGAAAGTATTATTAAATAATAAATTTGATTTTTTTTTTGACATTTATTTAAAGATAGAGATATTAAAAACAACTCCAACCCACCCTACTTTAAAATTTCATAATAATTAAAGTATAATTCTTTTCTAAAGTTAGTTTCAAATATTGCGTTATTTTGAAGCCGCTTCATCTTACTTCAAATTTAGTGCAAGTTTTAAATGATGCAATAATTTAAAACATCACACATTTTGCTTCAAATCTATCAACATTTTTTTGATAATATACTTTACTAGCTTATTGCTTGTACAATGATGAACGTTTATTTATCATATCATTCTTTATTTTCTATTTCAATTATATTTTGAAGTATTGCACTTTAATTATCTATACACTTTCAAAAATTTTACTACGCAAATATATGATGAACTATAAAATTTGAGAAAAAAATCATCATTTACGGAAAAGGTTTTTTGATTGAAAATTTTCAAAAGATTATTCATTTTGGGACAAAAATGGTTGTTCAGTTTGGGATAAAATTAGTATTTTTTAATACTCCCTTCTATTTTAAAACATATATTATATTTTAATTTATTTATCAATTTAATTGAATTTGGATTAAACTTTTATTTTGCATATTAATGATTTTAAGAAATTGTAAAATTTAATATTGATAGTAAATTTAATAGTGCATCAATACACATGTTTAGAATATCAAAGAATATTATAGTTTTATAATTTTTTTTGTTATGGTTCAATCATATTAAAAAAATTTCAAAATATAATAGTTATTATGAAATATATGCAATTTATAAATGGGAGAGACTATCTCCATCACATAATTTACTAATTCACATTGCTTTTCTTCTTCTTTTCTTTAATTTAAGAGTTGGTCTTATGAAAAATGCGTTTTTTCTGGCACTTAGGAAAAACGTGGTTTGTGTTTCCCCGTTTGTGCCAGTGCCAGTGCCAGTTTAACAAAGTGTCAGTATGACAAAGTGCCAGTGAATGTGTAACAAAATGCCAGTGTAAAAAAGTGTCAGTACCATTTTAACAAAGTGCCAGCACTATTCACACTGGCACTCTGTTACACTAACACTGGCACTTTGTTACACTAACATTTTTGCTGGCTCTCAAAAACACAAGCACTGGCATTCAAACACATATGCACTGGCATTCAAAAATACATGCACTGGCACTCAAAAACACATACACTGGCACCCAAAAACACTGGTAATCATTTTTGATGGCTCTCAAAAACACAAGCACTGGCACTCTAAAATACATGAACTGGCACTCAAAAAAACATACACTGGCATTGGCTCTCAAAATCACAAGCATTGGCACTCCAAAATGCATGAACTGGCACTAAAAAAAAACATATACTGGCATTAGTTTACACTGGAACTGGCACTCAATGGGCCTGACTCAGCCTACTTACAACACACTGGATTCATAGGATACTATGACTGTGTTTGGGAACCCAAGAATTGAATTTAAAAATTGGAAGAGCAAAATGATTTCTGCAGATTCAACATAAAAATTGAGTTGACAAACAAACCCAAATTAGCCAGATTGCATTCTTCAACAGGAATCGAACATAAGAACTGAAAGTTACGCTGGAAGTTGTAACGGAGTTCGGAATCAATTACGGGGGTGGAATCATCAAAATCATCTCCGGCACCGGGAAATCTTGAGAGAGATTAGATCGGAAGGTTGAAGGGAATTGGATCGCCGTTTGGGTAGAGAGGGAGAGCTCGGTGATGGGCTTGGCCGGAGAGGGAGAGACCAGGTGAGGAGGACGATTTAGGGAGCGAGACCTCTGTTTGCGTTTAGAGAGAGAGAGAGCTCGTGAGGAAACCGTTCGTTTAGAGAGAGAGAGTAGAAAACACGTTTTTTTATAAGTTTAAAAAAAACGCGTTTTTTACAAGTTTTTGGCTTAATTTAATATAAAAATTGAGGCTATCATTTCTCATTGGTTTATAATTGAGTAAAAAAACTGATAAATTCATCTCTCAATTTTTCACAATTGATACTCAATTTCTCTAATGTTTAAATTTAAAAATTGAGATGTTAATTTCTCATTTGTTCATAACTAGTACTAACCCTCATTTCAAGGGCATGGAGTGACGCCTACCCAATTGCGGTTCTAGTAATTTTATTTTCTCATTTTTTAATCAAAATCGTCGTGATGATAAAAAAAAAATCATGTCTCAATAAACGATTAAGTAGGCACATTACCGACTGAAACATATTTGTGCATTATATAGATATGACAAACAATTGGCAAAAATATTATGCAAACATGTACACAGAAATTTCAAACTTCAAAATGATAAAGCAAAGGATCCTTAATCTCCTCTTTACTTGGACAATATACACCATAATATTAGATTTCGTCCCCATCAAAAACAATTTTAATCAATTATGAAATTAAAACAGTATATAAGGATTGTAAAAACAAAACCTAACCCAATTAACTAAAGGTTCCACCACCATATTATGTGAAAGGGTAAATACCTAAATATGCCCCTAAATTTAGACTTTGTATGCAGATTTTTCTCTAACGCCGATAATTGACATCCTTGCCCTTAAACTCATGTAAAATGAGAGTATATTTGCCATTCGTTAAAAATTTGTCCAAAATTTAACGATTATGAGACCTAACTGAATCAAAACGGCGTTAAATGGGTAAACTATAAATTAAGGAGTTAAGATTATTAAAAAATAGGTTCCTCCTCACTTATTGATCTTTTCTCATGTTAGTTACTAGCCTTTTTTCATATTGACAAAAAATATTTTTATTATTAAAATTAATAATGTAAATTATTATCTAGCATAATCATGATAATATTTAATTAAAAAAATTCACCAAGAATTTTTTTAGAATAATTATTTTTAATAATTTTAGCAATTTTTTTAAAAAAACTGATGCTGTTTATCTCTTAATAATTATTTTATGAAAATCCTTTATTTTTTCTAAATATTTTTACTAAATAATATGATTTTATTTTTAAAATTATTTAGAAAATATTAGAAAAAATCATATATTTTATATTGATATACGAATATATCATAGGTTATCAATTATTAAAAAGAAAACAAAAAGGAAAGGACCAAACTTAAAAAGAACAGGATGGGAGTTTAAAAATAGGAGAGAAGGGGTGGTCAGTTAAAGATGATGAATAATTAGAGGATGAACCTAGACATGTGGGTATTTATTTTCGTTTTTACATTTGGCAATCTTTGATATCTTATATCAATATAAAAATATATTAATTGTAATATGTAATTTTTTGTTATATTTTTTTAAATAATTATAAAAATATAATTAAATTATTTATTAAAAATAATTATATTAAGTAGAATTAGTTAGAGGAAATAAACTTTTTCATAAAATAATTATTCAGAGATAAACTTTATTTTTTAAAAAAAAATTATTTGTTAATTCTTTTATTAAAATAAATATTCTAAAAACATCATGCTGATTTTTTTATTAAATATTATCATGATTATGCTAAATAATAATTAAAATTATTAATTTTAATAATAAAAATATTTTTTGCTAAGGTGAAAAAGGCTAGTGACTAACATGAGAAAAGATCAATAAGTGAAGGACCTATTTTTGAGTAATTTCAACCCCTTAATTCACAGTTTATCCCTTTAACGTCGTTTTGATTCAGTTAGTTAACAAAATCGTTAAATTTTGGACGAAATTTTAACGAAGGGCAAATATACGAAAAAATACATAATTATGCCCTTAACTTAAGGATTTGATGCAAATATACCCTTAACATAAAAAATTGGCACATTTGCCCCTAAACTTAATGAATAATAGGGCAGATTTGACCTCCATTAGTTTTTCATCCAACATTTAACGATTATGAAACCTAAATTGAATTAAAACGACGTAGAATGGGGTAAATTGTGAACTATTAAATTATAAATTCTAAAGAATATTTATTATAAAATTAAGGGCTAAAATAAAAAAAAAGTTTAATTTACAAGTAATACCCTTTTATTTTACCTTCAACTCGTCTCTCACCCCTACCCTCTGGCTACTCTCCAACCTTACCCATCGCCGCCCTCTTCGATCATGTGCTCCTCCACCCTTAGCCAACATAAATTAAACCAAACTCAAATCTAAAAACTTAAAGTTTCCTTCAATCCAATCAAATCTAGAAGGCTAAATTTATCCCCTCCTTTATACAGATCGAGTTACTATTTCCATTTGGAACATCATAGCTAAAAAAAGTTTAATTTTATAAATTTCTCTCCCACCCTCACCGATCGGCTACATTTTTCTCAGAAATTCAACTTTCAAAAATCAAAACACCTATTTTCATTTTTCATTTCATATCTCTCTATCTATCTATTTATACATATATATATATATATATATATATATATATATATATATATATATATATATATATATATATATATATATATATATATATATCTTGTTTGAACCTTTCAGCTTTCTTCCTCATGTTTTCACAGCCTGGGTTTAAACACCAAAATCTTGAATTTCCAATTTTCTACAATAATTGTGTATTCATACACTCTTTGTTTGCCAAAGGAATCATAAAAGATCATGGCACCCACACCTTCAAAGTCAAATTTTAGAACCCTACCATCCTAATCAAGAATACCCAGATCCAAGCATTAACACCGTCTCAATTCAACATGGCTAAACCCTACCCAAACCCTAAATCCACACCGCTCACCGAACCCACAGACCACCTTGTTGAAGTTATTGGTCGGATTCAGGACTACACCGATCTGCAATTTTAAGTGGGGTTTGTTAGAACATGGATTAATAATATGTGTTATTTAATTCCATATGTTATAATCATTTAATAATGTTAAAGTATAGACCAAATATGTAGAATTCCATTAGGTGTAAGTACCATTAAATGATGGGCATAATGGTAACTTCTCACCGCCTTCTTTACGAAAGGGTGTAGTCCCTAAATGAAGTGCCCCTTCTCAATCTATATATAGGCTATCCATCAGCCCATTTGAGAAACTTAACTACATTACAATTCAGTCATAAAATCATTCTTCATTCATCTAAGAAGAAATAGTGTGGGCACAATAATTTAGAAGTACTATCTCCCTACTCTCTCATTTATTCAAGAACAAGAACAAGAACACAATCATGGATTCTTCAAGTACACGCTTCCGTCTTCATCTTCTTCTCATTCTTAATCTAGTTGTGAGTCGGTTCATGGTTTGATGGATCATTTTGCTCTAACAATTGGTATCAGAGCCTACTCATATTCTAGATCAAGTTTGAGTATTATGAAAAACCTTTTATGTTTTATTATGCTTTTGATTCTTCAGATTCAATGTTTATCATGTGTTCTTGAATCATTATCATACTCTAATTCAGATTCTAGAGTATGGTGTTAAAACTTAATTATAAAATTTTGGTTTTATTCAAAAGGCTTTTCAATTCTTAATGTAAGATTATCCCATTTTGGACATAGCCACCATCATTGGATGCGTTGTGAGTTTGTTCAAATGCATAGCCACACATTTAAAAATGTGATGCGAGTATGCGAATCTACTTGCTTTGGTTGAATATTGATTCACCATTAAGTTAAGAATTGATAGTCTAAATCTAGAAAATTGGATTCTTCAGGGTGTTGGATGTTATGGCTCGATGTCCTGGCAAAGGGCCCGGCGCCCTCTCTATACGTCGCGAGGCGGGCTCTGCTCGGCCGAGCACCTCCCTTGACTCGGCCGAGCACCCCATTTGTATCAGCACAACGTTTGAAAAATTTTGAAAAGGCGCCATCCAACGGTCATGATGCTCGGCCGAGTCAAGGATAGTGCTCGGCCGAGCACCCATAAGGACTCGGCCGAGCACCCCTAAGGACTCGGCCGAGCGTGAGTGATCAGAAAGGGGTGTTCTCTGGAGTGTTTTGCTCGACCGAGCACTTTCCTTGACTCGGCCGAGCACCACTTGAATTTTGCCAGATTTTCAAAATTTTCAATCTTTTGCTATTTTGATCAATTTTCATTCATTTTTTGAGTAAAGTACACATTAATTTGTGCCCAGAATTTTGTGATAATTTGTTAGTAAATTGTAGTATCTGGACACCAGTCGCGCTTCGGCGGTTCTTATAAGTTATCAAACTTTATAGAATGGACGGGTAGAACAAAAGGATTACTATCTTTTATTAATAAATTTCATTAATTACCTTAAGGCCTTTTGTTTCCGATTAATTATATCCTTAACATTTTGGACAAAATTAACATGCTTGTTTCCCAAAGGAGACCTTGTTGATTAAATTCAAAATTGTTAAAAGATGAATGTAAATGTTGATATGTGATAACATGCTTGTTTTCCAAAGGAGACCTTGTTGTTGTCTAAATATTTGCATTCATGGGTAATAATTGAATTAAAATTTTGGTCATTTTAAATACTTTGAATCATCCCAAAGGAAGGCGGGTGTTTAAAGTGAATTGTTTATATTCTTTATTGCCGGGTAACAAGTACCTTAAACTTTAGGACATTTTTTATACTTGAACCGGCCCAAAGGAAGGCAAGTATTTAAAATGTATTGTTTAAGCTATTTGTTTACCCTAAGATAAATCAAACTGTGAGTCAATTCGCAATCCAAAGATTAGTCTTGATGTCATATTGATTATCTTTTATTTTGATGGAATTCATTTGATATAATTAATCATTGTGTGGATTCTTATATATGTTTTGTTTCATTCTTGTTCTTCTCCTTCAGATTTGATTAATACTTCATCCGTAACTACTGCCATTAACAATGTACCTTTGCTTACTGGGACTAAACTTAAAACTGGGAATATTAATGGATTACTTTCACATATGACATTAGAGGAAGATAGGATGAAATATCTTAAATTAGAAAGTACTCACTCAACATTTACTTCTTCTCATGGGATTAAGAGAAGAGGGAAGGAAATTGCGGTTGCAAGTAAGAAGCATAAGGGATCATTTAAGGGTAATAAAGTCAAGAAATGCTTCTTTTGCAAAGACCTTACTCGCTTGAAGAACGACTACAATAAGTATCGCAAATGGCGAATTCAGAATGGTATGTCATTTGGTCTTGTTTGTACTAAGGCAAATTTGGTTTCAATTCCTTAATATACATAGTGGTTGTATTTGGTGCAACAACTCACATTAGTTCATGTATGCAGGGTTGCCTGAATTATCGAATCCCCAGTGAAGATGAGAAATACATCAATTTGGAAGCTGGAAATCCGGTTGAAGTTATAGGCATAGGGACTTTTAGATTAATGTTAAGTACTGGCTATTATTTTAAATAATACATTCATTGTAACATCTTTTGATGGAATTTAATATCTATCACAATTTTGGACAAGGAAGGTTACTCTTGTTCTTTTGATAATAATAAATGTGATTTTTATTTTAAATTCCAAACTTGTCGGTACTAGTACTTTGTCATATATCGATAATCTTAATTTACTTGACACAGTCAAGAAAAATGAATGAGTCCCATAATAATGAAATCAAAACTAAAGGCACTAAGCAAAAGTTATCAAGTGAAAATTCTTGTATTCTATGGCATAGGCGTTTGGGTCATATCTCCAAAGGGAGAATTGATAAAGCTTATGTCGGAGGGAATCCTAAAATAACTTGATACTCCGGATAAAACTTTTGCATTAAGTGTTTTAAAGAATAAATTTACAAACATTAAAGGAAATAGAATTTTGAGAGTATCAAATGTCTTGGAACTAATTCATATGAACATTTGTGGACCATTCACTAACTCTTCATGGAATGGTCAACAATATTTCATTACGTTCATGGATGATTACTCTCGTTATGGATGCATTATTTTCTTCATGTAAAGTTTCAATCATTGGACGTTTTCAAGTCTTTTAAGGCATAAGAAAGACTATTAAGAACGTTAAATCCGATCATGGTAGTGAAAACTACGGACGGTATAACGTATTGGGTGAATAACGTCCGGGTCCTTTATACTCGCTATTTTGAAGAGTGTAGGATTGTCCCTCACTACACCATGCCGGGCAAACCTAGCATAGTATAGTGGAGAGACATAATAGAATCCTTAAAGATATAGTAAGAAGTATGTTTTTCTGTACTTCTTTACCTCACTCATTATGGGCGAAGCATTAAAAACCGCAGCTTATATTCTCAATAGAGCACCTTCGAAAGCTACCGACAAAACCCCTTATAAGTTATGGACGAAGAAAAAAAAACCGTCCTTAAATCATCTTCATGTATGGGGGTGTCCAGCAGAAGCTAGACCTTATAGGCCTAATGAGGGAAAACTGGACCTTAATATTGTTAGTAGCTATTTTGTAGGGTATGCCGAGAGATCTAGAGGATATAAATTTTATGACCCCAAAACTAGAACATCTTTCGAGACTGGCAATGTTAGATTCCTTGAGGATGTTGAATTTAGTGGGAGAAATAGTAATGATTTTGAATTTGAAGAGTTAGAGGAACCACTCTTTATTCCTCAAACTTTAGTTCTTGTTGGAAATCAAGTAATTGTACCTGAAATTCAACAAAGAACATACAATTCAAAATAATATAGAGACTCCCGTAAATAACGGACAACATGAAAATGTTGGACATAATGAAATTCAATAACCTCAAAATGAGGATGAACCGGTGCCCTTAAGGAGATCTACTAGAGAAAGAAGAAGTGCTATTCCGAATATTTATGATATGTATCTTGCAGAGAATGAGGATACCTTAGGTTTAGTGGGAGATGATCTAATCACCTTCCATGAAGCCATTAATAGTTCTAATTCTCATAAGTGGATCAATGCCATTAATGAGGAGTTAAAATCAATGAAAGACAATGACATTTGGGATCTTGTCCCATTACCTGAAGGTGTAAAATCTATTGGTTATAAATTGATATTTAAAATCAAAAGGGATTAGCAAGGTAATATGGAAAGATATAAGGCACGTCTTGTTGCTAATGGATTTACTCAAAAGGAAGACATTGATTATAAATAAATATTTTTTCCGGTATCTTCTAAAACCTCTTTTATGATCATTATGACATTAGTGGCACATTATGATCTTGAGCTTCATCAAATGAATGTTAAGACAGCTTTACTCAATGGCGACATTGAGGAAACTATCTATATGAAGAAATCAGAAATGGTGATTAATTCGGATCAAACTAGTCAACTAGTTTGTAAACTTAAGAAATTCATTTATGGGCTTAAGCAAGCATCTCGTCAATGGTACTTAAAATTTAACCAAGTTATTCTTTCATTTGGCTTTGAAATGAATCTTGGTGAAGATTGTGTGTACCATAAGTTCAGTGGGAGTAGATTTATAATTTTGGTCTTATATGTGGATGATATTTGGATGATATTTTTCTTGCTAGTAATGATAAGGACCTTCTAAAAGAAACTAAGAAATTTCTCAAACAAATTTGAGATGAAAGATCTTGATAAGGCATCTTTTGTATTGGGAATCCAAATTCATCGTGATCATTCACGAGGTATTTTGGGATTATCACAAAAGGGCTATATAGAGAAGGTATTACAAAGGTTTAGCATGAAAAATTGTAAACCACATGACACCCCTGTCTCTAAGGGAGATAAATTCAGTCTAAAGCAATGTCCTAAAATTAATTTTGAATCCAAGTATATGGAAAATATCCCTTATGCACCGGTAGTAGGAAGCTTAATGTATGTGCAAGTATGTACTCGTACAAACCTTGCATTTATTATTGGGATGTTTGGTCAATACCAAAGCAATTAGGAAAAGAAGAACATTAAGTCGCATCCAAAAGAATGATGAAGTACCTATAAAACATTAATCTACATGCTTATGTATATAAAATCGGATCATTTTGAGATCATTAAGTATTCCGATTCTGTTTTACTGGATGCAAAGATGTCGAAAGACATCATATGGTTATGTCTCTTGTTGAAGAGAAATAAGTATAAAATGAACAAATAGATATACAACTTATAGGATCAAACTCCATGTTATTGGATCCATTTTATAAAGCGTAATCTCTTTTGATGTTTCACGAGCATACTGCTCATATGGGTGAAACAATTTTTTATAATGCTTAAATCAGTGGGAGTTTGTGCTGTTTTCTATTTTTTGTGTTGTTTTTATTTATATTGATCTCATTTGGTTAAGTAGGACTAGTTGGAGAATATATATATGCGTTCTTCATATATATTCATTAATATTCCATGCTACATATCTATACTTAATCTATGTCATTTAGTTGGATATATATATGTGATTAATGTGGGTTTAGTTGCGAATCAATTACAACGAATGCCCCTTTAGTCTCTATACTTATAAGACTAATGGACGGGATTGTGTTGGATGACAATAAACGTGCACATAAGGGTTGTTATTCATGTTATAAATGATTAAGGAATTTATTTAGTAAAAGATACATATTAATATTAATCCAAGTGGGAGATTGTTAGAACATGGATTAATAATATGTGTTATTTAATTCCATATGTTATAATCATTTAATAATGTTAAAGTATAGACCAAATATGTAGAATTCCATTAGGTGTAAGTACGATTAAATGATGGGCATAATGGTAACTTCTCACCGCCTTCTTTACGAAAGGGTGTAGTCCCTAAATGAAGTGCCCCTTCTCAATCTATATATAGGCTATCCATCAGCCCATTGAGACACTTAACTACATTACAATTCAGTCATAAAATCATTCTTCATTCATCTAAGAAGAACTAGTGTGGGCACAATCATTTAGAAGTACTATCTCCCTACTCTCTCATTTATTCAAGAACAAGATCAAGAACACAATCATGGATTCTTCAGGTACACGCTTCCGTCTTCATCTTCTTCTCATTCTTAATCTAGTTGTGAGTCGGTACATGATTTGATGGATCATTTTGTTCCAACAGGGTTTGCATTTCAATTTCAAATCCTGGGTTGTTTTTTATTCTTTTATTAAAATAAATATTCTAAAAAAGTCCTGCTGATGTTTTTTAAATTAAATATTATCATGATTATGCACACAGAAAATCAATTAGAAACACTTTATAAAAAAATATACTAAATCATATGTAAACATAATTATATATTAAAAATTGAAATAGAGAAATAAAATATTTCAAGCTTGAATTTATGATTTTACCTTGTGAGGAATCATAAGAAAGAAGAACAGGTGAAGCTGCAAACAACACTTAATAAAACTCCATGAAATTGTAGGAGAATAAAAATTATTCAAGTCGGATACATACTCGATTAAAGTATTCTAAGTGAATTTCATGAATCAAAGGGGATTGGAGTTGTGAAACTTGAACTCTATAAGTGAAAGTGTGTATGATAAAAGGTAAGAAAGGCATGAAATGAAACTGATGGGAGCTGGACATCGGTTATGGGGAGTGGGAAGTTAAAAACGGTTGAGGGGAGGGGGAATTCAGACCGTCAGATCATTTGTTGAGATTCAATCTCATCCGCTTTTTGTCTCGGCGATTAACTACATTGTCTATTGTAATATAGATATAAGGATTGTAAAAACAAAACCTAATTCAATTGACTAAAGGTTCCACTACCATATTATGTGAAAGGGTAAATACATAGATATACCCCTAAACTTAGTATTTGTATGAAGATATGCCTATAACATCGATAATTGACATCATTGCACCTAAACTCATGTAAAGAGAGTATGTTTGTCATTCGTTAAAATTTTGTCCAAAATTTAATGATTTAGGAACTAACTGAATTAAAACGAAGTTAAAGGGGTAAAGTGTGAATTAAGGTGTTGAGCTTATTCAAAAATAAGTTTCTCACTTATTGATCTTTTCTCATGTTAGTTACTAGCCTTTTTTCACTTTGGCAAAAAATATTTTTATTATTAAAATTAATATTTTTAATTATTATCTAGCAAAATCATGATAATATTTAATAAATTTTTTCAGCAGGAATTTTTTTAGAATAATTTTTTTTAATAATTTTAGCAAATATATTTTCAAAAAAAAAATGATGTTTATCTCTTAATAATTATTTTATGAAAACCCTTTATTTTTTCTAAATAATTTTACTTAATATAATTATTCTTACTAAATAATATGATTTTCTATTTAAAATTATTTAAAAAATATTAGAAAAAATTATATATTTCATATTGATATACGAATACATCATATGTTATCAATTATTAAAAAGAAAACAAAAAGGGAAGGGCCAAACTTGAAGAGAAGAGGATGGGAGGGTGTAAGTGCTCCAATTTGAGTTGTTAGTATTTTCGTAAGAAAATTAACGAAAGCCCTAACATTTCTAACATTTCTAACAATTTCTAACTTTTCTAACAAAGCAAGGGTAGATTAGGAATTGCTATTTAAAGATAAACCAAGAAAAGAATCTTAAAAAAAGAGAAAAACCCGAAATGGAAGTGGCTGGAACACAAACTGTTTGAATATTTTTGAAAATATTCCTTTGGTCCAAAGCCTGCAGCTGCATTAAATGAACAGTGCACGCTGCAGTACATATCCGCGCGGATGACTTTGATTTTTTCAGAGGCCTATAAATTGAGTCCCTCAGTCTCAGAAATAAAAGGGAGAAGAACAACTCACTCACAGCACCTTGGCGAAAATACTAGAGAAAACAGTGGAAATTCTCTTGAATTGCCACCTTTTTCTTTTGATTATTCTCCCAAATCTCACTCACTAATCACTCTCAAATTCAAGCCTCAAACACAAACACAAAGAAGATTGGTAAACCCTCCTTCTCCTTACCCTAAACTCCTTCATCCATGCATGCATTTCAAACTTCAAAGATGTAGTTTGTTCATCAACTTGGTGTTCATCCTTTGCTTGACCTAAAAATGTAGTCACCTTGGAATAAATTTCCATGGATGACCATTTAAAAGGTCCAAATTACTTCTTACTCACTTAAAAGTGTTTTTCCTCAAAATCATTCACTCAAAAGTGTTTTCCAAAATCATTTTCATACATAAAATCTTGATTTCAAAGTTAAATCTCCCCCTTCCCAAGCAAATGAAGTGCTTTAAGTCCTAATGTACCCTAAGGATGGCTTGATATAGTAGATCACCACTAAAATGTCTAGTGATCACTAATCAAAGCCTAAGGAAATGGGGACAAGCATGGATGCAAAACCCCCTTTAAAATCACATTTTCCTTCAAGAACATCTTGCTGTCCAGTAGCATTGTTCTAAGACCTCAGTCCATTGTCTAATTTTTTGGACACAGAAGAACTTGAAATTGGGTATTGACTACAAAATACTTTTTGTAGCCAACATCGGTAGAATTCCATACATATTTTTACTTTATTTTTTGCGTGAGTCTAACTTCCTTTTTCAAATTATTTTCCAAAGGTCAGTTCAACAGTCTCTGGAAATCCAGATTTCATATCTGTGATTTCTAGAAGATTTTGGTCCATAAAATCATCTCCAAATGGAAAAGTCTTTTGTATTCACCTTATTTAAGATGTTTTGAACAACTTTCATTCTCGGACTTTCCCCAGATTTTGAAGTTTTAAAGCTCTTAAATCCATTTTAAAATCAAGTGTCCACTGCCTTTTTCATTCTGGCATAAATGACTTTCAACTTCAAGGAGTCTTTTGAGTGCCAAAACTCAACCCTAAAATTACACCAAAAATCATGGGACTTGTTTAATGTCTTACAAATAGTTCCCAATTTTTAGTTTTCTCAGTTTGAATTTATTTTGTCCAAAGAAACACACTCACACACACACGCACACACACAAATGGTTTTTAAGCTTGGAAGACTCGTTTTACGAGGCATTCCGGGTGAACTCTAACGTTATTCCCGGCGTGTAACGTGACCTCTGAACCCAAATCTCTAATATCGGGCATTTTTCAAAGTTTTGGCCCTTAAAATAAAAATGGCGTGGCGACTCCGTGTTTTTGATTTTCAAAAAAAAGAGAAAAATCTTTTCCGGTGGCACATCGTCATAGTAGCGACTCCGCTGGGGATAAATAAGTTTTATCTTTTCAAAAAAAAAAGGGAGGAAAAACTTTTGTGGGTCAAGCTTCCGTCCCGGCATTTGAAATCATTTGTACTATGTGTGTGTTGGTTTTACACATTTCGTGTTGTTTTGGCCGCCTCGGAAAAGTCAAAATTTTGACTATCGGACCCGTTGCCTTGAATTATGTGCTTATGTGCTTATGTGTTCATTTACTTTCAAAAAAAAAAGATTTTCAAAAAAAAAAGATTTTCAAAATTATTTCCAAAAAAAAAATTTTCAAAAAAAAAAACATTTTCAAATTTTGGGCATGCATCATACTTTTTAAGACACATGAAAATTCCTATTTTACTCAGAAAAGAAGATAGGCGCTTGCACTACGCGCACTTGGCCTTACACTGCACACTACGTCCTTAACCCGGGGAAATCCCAGTAGCAGCCCGTTTGGCCTTATTACGCCTCTCGTTGCGAGCACGGGACTACCCAAACATCCCATGGAGCCTCGTGTCGACCATGCACTTGTCCGTGACACACTTTGTCCGAGACCCGGTTGGTTTTAGTGCAGTGCATGTCATGCCCTGTACGTGTATAGACCTTTCCTTTCAAGCCTTAGTCGGCCTACCAAGTCAATATCTTTCGGGACCCTAATTTGTCGAAGTCCTGCCGGTTTTTCGTCACGGGCTTTGACCAGATATTGGCAGCGCCTTGACTTTGACTCGGCGCACAAATTATACACTGACTCCCAGCATGACACTGAGTCATCAAGAATTAACGATCATTCCATGCCTAATTACGGCCTAACTGACGACGGGTCAAGATCAATTATGGACATTTATCAGTCCCAACCGTGCCGACTTTTTTGTCGAGCTCTCGGACATGATCTTGACCTTTGACGTCAGCTTTGTCCGTAATTTACATCGAATGCTCGTTAAGACTCGATTACCCGCCAGACTTTAGGATCGTTCTTTTCGGTCGGTGGGACCTGCTTGCCCTACGGAACCCTTGTTCGAGGTTACAGGTTGAGGGTCCGCAGGCGTAGTGATGGGGCCCACTGATCCAGGATCCAGAGTAGTTTGCGAAAAAGAAGAGCAATCTTTTCCAACCGATTAGGTTAATAAAACATGTTTTAAGTAAACTAGAACAAATAACTGCATGTTGCATGAGCCCAAAGCCCAAACACCTACCCTCCTTCATTCCCAAACATCTGAACCCTCGTGTCTTTCCCCCCGCAGCTCCGCACAAAGCTTGGTTTCGGGCACCGGGTCACCGTTTGATCAGTTGGGAAGAGTCAAGCGCATCGTCAGCTTCACCGTTTGTTCCGACTCCGGGTTTCAGAATGTCTGCATCAGCCGGTAACGATGGGGACAACACCACTCCGCCTCCTGGGACTCCTCAAACAGAACAGCAATGGAATCAGTTAGCCGAACAGATGAGACTGCGACAAGAAGCACAGCTGAATAGCCTTATGGAGGCTATTAAGAGCCATGGTTTGGCCGCCAGCCCCAATCCCGATGGCACTTTTACCGTGAAGAAGGAAGAAAATCCTCCCCCCACTCTCAATAGTCCCGGATACGTCAAGATGCCTTCACCAGATTCCTATGTATCCACCGCCGGAACTCCTGCCCGTCGATTGACAGGCCAGCTAGCCCCCAAGCAGCAATTCAAAGTACCGCCATTCCAACAGCAGTCAGGGATGGAACAGTTCGGCATGCCTCAACAGCCGTCAGGTGTCCCCTCTCAGAGTGATACCGGTCCCGCAGAAATCAGTAAGGGGAACGGAGATTGGGAAACAACGGAGGAAATATGGACAGCCATCAGGGCTCTTGAAGAACGTCAGAATAAACAGCAGGCCTGGATCGAAGAGGCCACACGTCATTTCGAAACATTAGCAATCCCCCAACTAACTGGGCTCCCCTGAAGGACAAATATGTGCCTGTTTTCCCGGCTCCTAATGCCTCTCGTTACTCGGCAGAATCCGACCCTTTGCTCCCCAGTGAGCCCAACAGCCAGTCTCCCCAGACTAGTCCAACTCAGAGTCATTCTAGCACGGCTCAAACCGAGGTCCCAAACCTGCCGCCAGTTGTTGAGCACATTTGGTGGGATATCTGTGACTGCCTCGACTATCTTAAAAGGGACTACCAGGATTGGATAAGCGAGGACCGTCCTCCTAAGAAGAAGAAAGCTTCCTCCCAGCAAAAATTGAAAGAAAGGTTCGAAGCCGGTGATACCAGTGTGGGTACACTCGGAGAGCCATCCGGAGGGTTCGATTACTACGTACTCTACTCCAGCCAGTCCTCCCTTCCTTCAGGCCACGCCGCTCCAGAGCAAACAAAGGTGGGAAAACCGAAAAGTCCTGTTAACAACAGAGTTCAGACCTTGGGACACCGAGTACCTCGAGATCTGGGAAATTTCACTGCCCGATCGAAGCCTAATCCCCTGCGGGATCAGCCAAGGTTCAATTTGTCCAGCTTCCAAACACGTACCGGCAAAGAAAGATCAAAACCAGTTTGGCGCTCGCACTCAATCAATGTGCTGACCCAGGGTGGCAACCGCTACCAACAGCCTCGACACAACCCTGAGGCTTCAGCAAAAGCTTTACCTCGCAAAAGAAAGACAGGAAACAGACGGTTTGATGGCTCTCTTTCGCCAGATAGAGACCAAATCTACGATCCCCGACTGTATGGTAGTATGATCACCTTCTGCGACGAAGACCTGCCAAGAGATGCCTCCGGACACAACGAAGCCCTGTACATCACTCTCCGGCTCAACACCGTATCACTCCCTGGAGTATTGGTGGACAACGGATCAGCCGTTAACGTCCTTCCTCTCAGCATGATGCAGGCCCTACGCATCAATGAAAGGTACGTGATCCCATCTACCCGGACTATCAAGGCCTACGACGGCACGTCTCGCCCCATCTTGGGGATGGTGACTCTGGAGCTCTGGTTCGAAACTCAAATGGTGCCAGCAAAATTCCACGTGATGGACATTCAGTCCGAATTCACAGCTCTGTTGGGACGCCCCTGGCTACATCACATGAAAGCCATAGCTTCCACCCTCCATCAATGCGTCAAATTCATTAACCGGCAGGGAGATCTTGAAGTCATCCGAGGGGATAGTTTCCTCATAGGGAACGAAGCCGAGACGGTGGCCAAGCGTGCTCGCAGCCAGACACCGGGGCTACATCCCTCAAATCGATCAAGGGACTATCGAGGCAAGTCTCATCAAAATCCTTCAGAGTTCAGTGATGCTAACTATGTCAGCTTACTCGAGGAGGTAGATCTGAAAGCTTGATCCCGATACGTCAAGTTCAATTGCCGCTTCCAACATTTGGAGGCAGACTGGAAAGAAACACTGAGCATCGCCATGATGCGGGCACATAAACCCCCGGTCTCCAATCAAAGATTTGTCAGCATTCTTCAAGTCAACTCTCCGGCCCCGCCATGTAAGGAAATCTTCGTGGTAAAGGTCGACAAGCACCGGCATACTCGTATTGAATGCATGACAGTTGTGTGGGATGTCTTACAAGAGGAATTACCCACTAAACCCTTCCTCTCGAGTATGGGGCATGAGGTTTTCTTAGCAGCTCCAGCAGAACAGCAAGATTCAAGACATCCTTACATCTGGATTGAGCGGACAGACAGCGACGGGTTAGAACTCTCCAGAGTCGAGGATGCGGCAGATCCGCAAGAAGATCCCTACATTCATATGCTCAGTTTTCAGGTGCCAGACCTGACTGATTCTGGTTCAGACAAAGAGATGGTAGCAATGATCGAGGAAGGAGGACAGAAACAATGCAATTCCCGAGTCATGAGGCCACCGACAGCAATGCCATTGAAGAATTGGGAAACTCTCTCAGGCCCGTCCGCGACCAAGGAGGAAATGATCACCAAGCTTGGATTAGTCCCCCGTCCCTTTGTGTCAACCTATGTAAAGTCCTCCGAGTCTCTCATCGTTGAGTTTGAGTCTCTCGAGTCGTCCGATGGCCTCACGCCTGAAGACTACGAAATTGTAGCCAATGTTGTATTTCCCTTCATTCTTAATGAAATGATGGACCTTTCTGAGTATCCCCTGATTGCCACTTTAACTAATGATAAATTAACTAATAACTTAAAAACAGTTAATAATGATTCACTAGATAAAGAAGCAGACACATTAAACGAACAATATATCAAAGAAATCTTTAAGCAGGTTGTTCGGAAAGAGGAAAATCGAGCCCAAGCTGCCGAAGAGATTTTGACAAGTGTGAATCTGGGAACTGCAGAAGAGCCTAAAGAGACGCAGATTGGTAGTTTCTTTGAAGGAGCTGAAAGAGACACTCTGATTGAGCTTCTAAGAGAATTCGTGGATGTGTTCGCATGGTCCTATAAAGATATGCCAGGCCTCGACCCTTCCATAGTTGAACACCGAATACCGCTCGACCCAGAAGTCAAGCCAGTAAAGCAGAAACTAAGAAGAATTAAGCCCGAATGGTCTCTACAAGTGAAAGAAGAGATAGAAAAGATGCTCAGAGCAGGGTTCATCAGGGTCATTGAATATCCTACATGGCTTTCCAACATAGTGACGGTGACCAAGGCCAACGGGAAGATCCGATGCTGCGTAGATTTCAGAGACTTGAACAAAGCTAGTCCAAAAGACGATTTCCCCCTGCCAAACATCGACATCCTGGTAGATTCCACGGCCAACCATGAGGTTAAATCCTTCGTCGACGGTTTTGCCGGTTATAACCAAATCAAAATGGCGGAAGAAGATCAAGCCAAGACAGCCTTCACAACCCCTTGGGGCACATACTGCTATACGGTTATGCCATTCGGACTAAAGAATGCTGGGGCTACGTACCAGAGGGCAGCTACAGCCCTATTCCATGACATGATCCACAAAGAAATTGAGGTCTATGTGGACGACATGATAATACACTCCAAAGGGTCAGATGGCCAGCACTTTGTTGATCTGAGAAAATTCTTCGGCCGCCTCCGAGACCACAGTATGAGACTGAATCCAGCCAAATGCACCTTCGGTGTAAGACGAGGCAAGGTGCTAGGATATATGGTAATGGAACGGGGAATTGAAGTAGACCCCCAGAAAATCAAGGCTATCGTCGAAATGAAACCACCCCGGACGCTGACAGAAGTAAAATCCTTCATGGGAAGACTGCAATACATAAGTCGTTTTGTAAATCAGTTGACCTCGATCTGCGAGCCAATCTTCAAGTTGATGAGGAAAAGTGCCTACACAGAATGGACTCCAGAATGCCAGCTCGCTTTTGAAAAGATCAAGGCGTACCTTGTGAATCCCCCGATTCTTTGCCTGCCACATCAGCAAAAGCCACTGTTGCTATATCTAACTGTCACGGATACAACAATTGGGGCTATGTTAGCTCAAGAGAAGAAAGATTCCAAGGTCGAAAACGCCATCTATTTCGTGAGCAGAAAGCTTCAAGGGAGCGAACTCAATTACTCTGCTTGTGAAAAGACTTGCGCGGGCACTGAGTGCAGGTAGTGGGAAAGTTGAAACACTACATGCAGTCTCACCCGATACATCTCGTCTCAAAGTTAGACCCCATCAAATATCTGTTCGACAAACCTTCCATCTCCATGAGGTTGGCAAAATGGTCGTTCTTTTTGGCTGAATACGACATCACATATGTGACGAGGAAATCCGTGAAAGGGCGTATAATGGCAGAACAGTTGGCCGATTTCCCAAGTGATGAGTCAGGGACTGAACCCCAATTCCACGATGATGGAATCTTTGCTCTAGAAGGAGAAAATCGCTGGCAACTCTTCTTCGATGGGGCGTCAAACAAAAGGGGAACGGAATAGGAATGCTTACAGTCGATCCTACTGACGAGCACACTCCCATAGCAGTAAAGTTGAACTTCGAGGTCACCAACAACGCTGCTGAATATGAAGCTTGCATAGCCGGGTTGGAGGCCGCCCTTGAAAGAAATATCAAAGAATTGGAAGTGTATGGTGACTCTGCCCTCATCATCAATCAGGTCTCTAACAAATGGAAGACCGTGGACCCGGGTCTGCAGAAATATCACACTTACATGGAAGAGCTAGTAACTCAATTCAAGGAAATCAGCTTCCATTACTTGCCCAGAGATCGCAACAGATTCGCAGATGCTCTGGCAACACTAGCCTCTCTCGTTGAAATACCCGAAGGAAAGTCTGTCAAACCATTCAGAGTCGGGAGAAGAGAAAACCCCGCTTATTGCTTTGAAATCGAAGCGGAGGCCGAACTGGCCAGTGATCCATGGTATACCCAGATCTATCAGTACTTGAAGAATGGCGAAGCCTCTTTCAAAAATGAAGATGGGGAATATAAAGAAGGAATCAAAGCAAAAGGCCTCTCAGCCCTAGAAGCGACTCGCATCCCACTATGTTCTTTTGGGATACATGCTGTACAAGAAGCGCTATCAAGGCCCCCTCCTGCGATGTATCGGCAAACAAGAGGCTACCGAACTCATGAAAGAAGTACATGGTGGTACCTGCGGCCCCCACATGAATGCTCGGGCTCTAATGCAAATCATACTAAGAATGGGGTACTTTTGGATCTCCATAGAAGCTGACTGCATCCAGTTCGTCAGAAGCTGCGACAAATGCCAGCGGTACTCGAATCTCAATCATTTGCCTCCTCACGAGCTATATTGCATGACAACCCCTTGGCCTTTCGTCACATGGGGAATTGATGTCATAGGCAAAATTACACCATCAGGCAGCAACAACCATGAGTTCGTCCTGGTAGCAGTGGATTATTTCACCAAGTGGGTTGAAGCCAAATCCTACAAAATCCTCAACTCAAAGAAAGTATCCCTCTTCATCAAAGAGAACATCATATGCAGATACGGGTTGCCAGCCAAAATCATTTCAAATAATGGATCCCACTTTGAAGGGGAATGCGACAAACTGCTAGCGGAGTTCAGAATAACCCGTCACAAGTCATCTCCTTACAGGCCCCAAACCAACGGAGCCGTTGAAGTAGCAAACAAGACCTTGGAAAACATCATTTGGAAAATGGCTGTCCGAGGTTGAGATTGGCCCGAGAAGCTTCACCTTGCTCTCTGGGGCATCAGAACATCCGTCAGAACAGCAACCGGGGAAACACCGTTTGCTCTTACCTACGGAATGGAATCCGTACTCCCAATCGAGCTAGAAATCCCCTCACTACGTGTGCTGTTGGAAAGCCAGATCAACGAGGTCGAATGGCTCCAGAGTCGCCATGATGAGTTGGCCTTGTTAGATGAACGCCGATTGAAAGCCATGGAACATATCCGAGCTTACCAAGGAAGAATGGCCAGAGCCTTCGATAAGAAAGTAAAACATCGGGAGATCCGAGAGGGTGATCTCGTTTTGAAAGAGAAGCCCCCAGTCCGCATCAACCCGCTTGGCAAATGGGAGCCTGTTTGGGTCGGGCCATATGTCGTTCAGAAAATCTTCTCCGGAGGAGCCATGCAACTTGCAGACCTCGACGGAAATCCTTTTGTACACCCGATGAATGGCGATAAGCTGCGCAGATACTACGCGTAGAACACTGAGTCAAAACAAAAAAAAAACAACAAAAAAAAATATATCAAAAAAAAAAGAGTGCTAAAAGAGTAATACCCAACTAGGTTGAAAACCCGAAAAGGGCGGCCTAGGTAAAAAACAGGGTTGCACCAAAAAAAACAAAAAGAAAACAAAAAAAAAACAAACAAAATTTTTTTTAATCGGGTCGAACTACGGAGACCTGAGCCCTTTAGTCCGAAGGGAACGTAGGCAGCCGGAAACGGTTCGGTCTAAAACACAAATAAAAGACATACTTTGTCATCGACACATTGATCAGACCATGAAAGCGTCTCGAAAAACTCTAAAGCAATTCACATATTCATTATAGTTAAAAACTTTTTGATGAGTCTAAGCTCGGTTCACTCCTACGAATTACAACCTGCTAAAAGAAACTAAGATACATAATCAAACTAATGTGTCTGCTACGACAAGAAAGGGATACTCGGAAACCTCAAGGTCACTCCAAGCCACTCGTACTGGCTTCTCCCCTCTTCTTCCCTCCTCTTCGGGTCTTCTTCTTCTGCATTGGAAAAATGTCGGTCTGCCGCCTACCAAGCTCTAGTGTAGGGACATGATCTATCAAACCCGCATTTGTCAGGGCCTTAGTAGCCCTAGCCTCATTTCTCATCTCCTGTAGCCGAGCTGGTAACATAGGAATCCTCCTCTCCTGTCTCTTGACATAAGCCTCATAGTCGGTCACGGCATCTCCGCTCCTATCATGAGGGTTGGCCCTCGCCTCGGCCCTCCTCCTCTCTGAAACCGTCAGGTCCTCCACACCAACAATGGCCTCACGCCGTCTCAAGATAGCCACCTGAGTCTCCCCCAAATGCCTCTCGTACCAATCCAAGTACCAAGTGGTCAGAAATACATGTCCCGGACGCCTGAGGATAACCCTGGAAGGAAAGACGTCATGCCTCCATGCTCGGGAAAGAAATGGGAACACTGAGGGATCCTCCATCGAAGCAGAAGCTACCACCCTGGTAGCTATGTCCTCAAAGCCCTCCAAAGGAGTCTGCTCCAAGCCAAACTGTCTCCGAACTAGAGCCGGAATATAAAAACTGGACTGAGAAAGCCCCGGAAGCAGAACCACATGAGATCCATCCTGAAGTACTCTCCGAGTCTCTACCCGCCAATGAGGCACCAACCACCTGATATCCACAGTCTGACGACAAGCCATCCAACGCTCCCATGAGCCCTGATCATCAAGATCCACGGTAACCCCTCTCCTGGCAAAAGTCCAAGGTTTGACCGCATCAGAAGTTTCGCGAAGGACCCCCAGGCGCTCCATCAGCCACATAGTCAAAAGAAACGGGCTGCCCCCGTGCATATATCGCCTCCCGGTAGCCAACCTGTCAAGAGCATGAAAGGTCTCTCCCAGGATCAAGGGCACAACATCCCGGCCCAAACGGCAGTGTACAACCACATCCAGCAAAGCTCGATGGCAGATCCCAAAAGAGTAAACCATAAACAAGGTCCCAAACATACAAAGTGCAAAAGCATCCCAATAGGCATCATCAAGCAAGCCTAAGCCCCTAAATCTATCAGGAAGACCAGAGATGTCAAAATGATCGGGACCACAGATCATACCTTGTGCTTCCTCCGGAGAAAGATGAAGAAGGTTGCACAACTTGTCAACAAAAGAAGCTCCTCCGGGCAAAGGAATCGCAATCTCCTCCACCTCGGGACCGCCAAGCAAAGCCCGGAATTCTTCAACGGTCGGAACAACTTCATTGTAAGAAAAGCAAAAAACATGCCTTCTAGTATCCCAAAATGAAGAAGAAGCCCTCAAAAGATCATAGTCCGGAACCAATTCTTTGAGAGACCACAAGCATCGTATCTTGTACCTTTCTTCAAAGAATGATCTTCTCTCGTGCATAATCTCCCTACACCACTCCTTGAACTTTTCAAAGAACAACATTTGCCTTTCTTTGGACAATTTTGGAGAATTTTTGGCCATTTCCATGTTTTTTCTCTTCTCTCCCGAAATTCCAGTGAGTTTGAACTGGAGAAGATGAAGTTTCAATGACATTTATGGTCCAAACCAGATCCAACCACCGAAATAAATGAATACTGTCAGATCTCGACCCTATCCGCGCGGATACAAGTGTCATTACCACCAAAAAAATCTGCAGCAGTTCAAACTGCTGCACCACGGAGGAATATTTCGCTCGAAACCTGTGCAAAGCCTGTCCAAACAGTTCACAGCTCAAAACCTTCACACCCTTGCCAAAAAACCAGGGCTCATACAACATTGCATTCATAATAGAAAAAAAGAAGTAGGTAACAGAAATCCTAGATTATTACATTCCAAAAAAAAAGAGTGTGCAAAAGAAGAAAAATAAAGTGTATCTGTCTAAATAGGTACAGTCCCAAAATCAACCAAAAATCATCAGTCAGAATCCTCAGTGGCTGGCCCTTTCCCCCGGTCCCTCTTGCGACTCGGGCCCGCCTCCTCAGTAGCCATGAATGTCTCGAGCTCGGAATCGTCATCCTCGTCTCCAGAGAGAGGCTCGCCTGGATCAACCGGTACGCCACGATAAGGCAAGCCGAGGTCCGCAAAGAAGTCATATCCGAACGTGAACGCGTCGGATTCCTGGACGTGCGAAGATGATCCGCCGTGGTGCCAAACGTGCCCCTGCCCGTGCAAATCCCCGAGGATGACGTGGTCCGGAGGCAGCTCCATACCGGGATCTAGGAGAGGAGAAAGAGGAGTCTCAGTAGAATGCTCGGAAGGAACAGGGGAAGTCTCCCGCTCTACAGGCGCCGGCTGTGCATGTCTCGCTCTACCCTGAGCAGCCCCACAAGCAACCATCCTCCTGAGGAACCTCTTGGCCCCAATCACCTGCTTCGTCAGCTTCTCCACAACCACAGCCGGGAACTGCACGGAAACAAAAGTGTCAAAAATAATTGATGCGAAAAATGATGATGCGAAAGAAGAGAAGAAGAGACAGTCAAAAGTCGTACCTTCATATCCGGACGAGGCCGAAAAGCTCGTGGAACCCGCTCAGGGACAGGAATCTGCACCCTCAATCTGACCCCATCCTGGACATACGAAAAGTCCGATCGAGGGTACCGCATAACCCCTAACCCCTCTCTCTCTAGAACCTGAGGCATCCTCAGCCTCCTCAAGATAAATCGCGAATACTCCTCAATCGCCACAAACATCGAGAAGTGCTGGCCACCTCGATAATCACCCCAGGTCTCCGATCTCTCACTCGGATGCATCATGTCGGCAGGAGGCTCCACCGGTGCCATCAGAGGTGCACCCTCGCCATGCTGGCGCGTCACTCTCTCCCCCAGATAATACACATCACAGGTCAAACCTCTCAAAATCCTCCGCTGCACGGTCCATCTCTCAGCACCCTTCAGCTGCTCCACCTCGAAGCGGCCCCAGGGGTAGAACCTCATCCCCTCATCCGACTCAGCTCTCACCAAAGGCAGGCAATCCCTGTACTTGAGGGTCGTGCGCCCCCTAGAACCTATCTTCTACCGAGCATGCTTGCTCCAGGAAAGCATAGCCGGATATGCCCCGATATGCTCCGCCGGCTGTCGCCACATCGTGACATGAAAGAACTCCAGAGCCCATACCTGCGAAAGGTAAAGATCACATCAATTAAGTGCAAAAGAAAAAAGAAGTGCGTGCTTAAGGAAAAGAAAAAGCAGAAGCTTATACCTCCAGAGGAAACTCAAAGCACGTCAGAGAGCTGACAGCCTTTCGGCTATATCGATCCAAAGAAAAATATAGCTATGCCAGCCCTGCCTCTCCCCAAGACACCTCCCCAGCCATCTCCACATCCTCTAATATCCTCAGCAGAGCGAACACCGCCGTCCCCTCGGCGTGTCCAAAAAGTGTGCTCGAAAAAGCAAACCACAGAAAAGCCCTAGCAATCTGCACAGCGGCCACTCTCTCATCCCCGGCCTCATAACTCTCAATGCTCTCCACGATCTTCCCGTGGACCACAGCATACTCCATCCCCATCCCCTTTTTGGGAATGGGGGTAAAGCCCGGAAGATCCTGCAGCTCCAGTCCGTAGCTGTCTCTCCACTCAATGCTCCGTCCTTTAAAGGACAGGCCTGTGATCGCAGCGTAATCGGAAGGTGTGACCGTGGCCTCGCCCCAGAAAAAATGGAATGTGTGGGTCACGTCCCACCAGTGCTGTGCCAAAGCAAAAATCAAGCCCTTGCTCTTGGGGAACTTGATCAACCCCCTCAGGCACTCGATGAACTCATACAACCCAGTCCCAATGACGATCTGTCTCGGACTCATCAAAACTCCTCGGCCCAAGACCGGAAGCCGGTCCCACAGGTCAACCACGGCCTCCACTGATCCTCGAGTCTTCAGCTTATTCAGCTGGTCCGTCACAAAACGATCTCCACCCTGCAATTGAAAGAAAAACAAAAAAAATGTCAAAAAATTGCATTTGCATTTAAAAAAAAGCATACACATGCATCATAGACATAAAGTTTTGAAGAAAATCGGGCAGCATAACGGCATATAATGGACTCAGCCCCATTTTTCTCGCACAAAAGAAAAGATTTTTCAGCAACCACCATTCATCATGCATAAAAAAATGTCAATAACAAGGAATCAACGGAAGCAAAACTCCGTCTCGTTTTCAAAAAAAAATGACATACAATTTTTCACAATGAGTCAGCGGAAGCAAAGATCCGCCCCATTTTTCATAAAACAGCACAAATAAGCAATTTTCCACCATTCATTCATTCAATCAACGGAAGCAAAGATCCGCCCCATTTTTCACAAAAAAATCGTATTTTCACAGAAAGCATGCATGCATACATTCATATCATTCACGGAAGCATCATCTCATTGCAAGAATCCTACATGCAACAAAAAGTCCGTCCCGGATTCGGGAAAATTTTCATCATCTCATATTTCAAAAATGGCAAAATGCCCATTCTATTTTACAAACAAAATGCATATTTGGGTTACCCATATACTCATTACAACACGCAAATCATCAAAGACCAAATTCAAGGCCAAGAACATCAAATTTTCGGATTTTTTTTTAAAAAAAAAGAAAAATCACAAAAATCAATTTCAAATGAAAAATCAACAAAGGAAATGAAGAAATTCGAAGTATACCGTGCGAAGACTCGGATCAGTGGCCCAATGTTGCCACGCATCGGGATATGGCTCCTCCGCAATCGATTGCGAAAGAGAGTAATGCCTCCTCATTCTTACAAGCTCTAATCGCCTCTCCGCGATCGGGCCGCGTCCTTGACCTTGGATAGCAACTCCCCCGTGTTCCATTGCTCGAAAAATCAAAGAAATCGGAAGATTTTGGAAGCTTCTAGGCCAACAATGGAGGATTTCTCGACTTTCTCTCTCTCTTCTCTCGAAAAACTGGAAAAATGGTGAGGAAGAAAGAGAAGGGCGGCGGCCCTTTATTCAAACCTGTCAGGGCTTCATTCTGCTCCGCGCGGATGGAATTGAAGTGGCAAAATGACAGTTCTGCCCTTTAAAATTCCAGGACTCTGCAGTATAGTCCTCAACTTAACAGAGTTAACCAAAGTTAACCCCCCTTTCAAAAGAGCTTCCCGGTCGTAAAACGTAAGCCCGTTCTCTCCAACGAAAGTTAACAGAATCCCGTTTCTTTCCTCAATTTCATCAACGGCCGTAAAACGTAAGCCCGTTCTCTCCAACGAAAGTTAACGGAATCCCATTTCTTTCCTCAATTTCATCAACGGCAGTAAAACGTAAGCCCGTTCTCTCCAACGAAAGTTAACGGAATCCCGTTTCTTTCCTCAATTTCATCAACGGCAGTAAAACATAAGTCCTATTCCTCCGAGAAAGATAACGGAATCCCGTTTCTTTCATCAATTTCATCAACGGCAGTAAAACGTAAGTCCAATTTCTCCGAGAAAGCTAACGGAATTTCATCAACGACAGTAAAACGTAAGCCCGATTTCTCCGAGAAAGATAACGGAATCCCGTTTCTTTCATCAATATCATCAACGGCAGCCCGTTCTCTCCAACGAAAGTTAACGGAATCCCGTTTCTTTCCTCAATTTCATCAACGGCAGTAAAACGTAAGTCCTATTCCTCCACGAATGTTAACGGAATCCCGTTTCTTTCCTCAATTTCATCAACGGCCGTAAAACGTAAGCCTGATTTCACTAACGAAGGTTAACGGAATCCTGTTTCTTTCATCAATTTCATCAACGGCAGTAAAACATAAGTCCAATTTCTCCGAGAAAGATAACGGAATCCCGTTTCTTTCATCAATATCATCAACGGCCGTAAAACGTAAGCCCGTTCTCTCCAACGAAAGTTAATAGAATCCCATTTCTTTCCTCAATTTCATCAACGGACGTAAAATGTAAGCCCGATTTCACCAATGAAGGTTAACGGAATCCCGTTTCTTTCATCAATTTCATCAACGGCAGTAAAACATAAGTCCAATTCCTCCAACGAAAGTTAACGGAATCCCGTTTCTTCCCTCAATTTCATCAACGGCAGTAAAACGTAAGCCCGTTTTCCCCAGCAAAGGCCAACGGAATCCTGTTCCACCCCCAGCAGCTTTTCGAACTACGTAAGGGCTTGATTCCTCAATCAGGATATGTAGGTAGCCTATCACAGGTCCAGCCACTCGACCAGCACGGTCATCCTTCCCCTCGGCAGCAGACGTAAGACCGATCCCTTCAAAGGAAGTCCACCAAAGGACCATCATCAAGGTTCGAGGCACCTAAAACGCCATCATCAAGGTTCGAGGCACCTAAAACGCCATCATCAAGGTTCGAGGCACCTAAAACTCCATCATCAAGGTCCGAGGCACCTAAAACGCCATCATCAAGGTTTGAGGCACCTAAAACGCCATCATCAAGGTTCGAGGCACCTAAAACACCATCATCAAGGTCCGAGGCACCTAAAACACCATCATCAAGGTTTGAGGCACCTAAAACGCCATCATCAAGGTTCGAGGCACCTAAAACGCCATCATCTTCAAGGTCCAAGGCACCTAAAATGCCATCACCAAGGTCTGAGGCACCTAAAACGCCATCATCAAGGTCTGAGGCACCTAAAACGCCATCTTCAAGGTCTGAGGCACCTAAAACGCCATCTTCAAGGTCTGAGGCACCTAAAACGCCATCTTCAAGGTTCGAGGCACCTAAAACGCCATCACTACCAGGTTGACGCCTCAAAACAGTCACTCTAGGGTCAACATCAAAGACCCGAACTATGACTGACTTGATTCCTCTTAAGGATACGTAGGTAGCCTATCATTAGGTTCAGCCATCAGACCAAAATGGTCATTCCTTTCCCCAGCAGAGCGGATATACAACTCTAGTCATCAGACCAAAATGGTCATTCCTTTCCCCAGCAGAGCGGATATACAACTCCAGCCATCAGACCAAAATGGTCATTCTTTCCCCAGCAGAGCGGATATACAGCTCTAGCCATCAGACCAAAATGGTCATTTCCTATCCCCAGCAGATTTTCTTTCAGCAACCAACTACAGAACTCGCTCGCCAGGTTGACGCCTCAAAATAGCCACTCCAGGGTCAAAGACCCGAACTACAACTGGCTTGATTCCTCTTAAGGATACGTAGGTAGCCTATCATTAGGTTCAGCCATCAGACCAAAATGGTCATTCCTATCCCAAGCAGAGCAGATATACAATTCCAGCCATCCGACCACTTTGGTCACCCCCCTGTCAAATATGGAGCCTTACTCTTATCGACGACCCCGCTTCCTTCGAAAGCGCCGTCGCCGAGGGGCTACTGTAAGTGCTCCAATTTGAATTGTTAGTATTTTCGTTAGAAAATTAACGAAAGCCCTAACATTCCTAACATTTCTAACAATTCCTAACTTTTCTAACAAAGCAAGGGTAGATTAGGCATTGCTATTTAAAGTTAAACCAAGAAAAGAATCTTAAAAAAAAAAAGAGAAAACCCCGAAATGGAAGTGGCTGGAACACAAACTGTTTGAATATTTTTGAAAATATTCCTTTGGTCCAAAGCCTGCAGCTGCATTAAATGAACAGTGCACGTTGCAGTACATATCCGCGCGGATGACTTTGATTTTTTCAGAGGCCTATAAATTGAGCCCCTCAGTCTCAGAAATATAAGGGAGAAGAACAACTCACTCACATCACCTTGGCAAAAATACTAGAAAAAACAGTGGGAATTCTCTTGAATTGCCACCTTTTTCTTTTGATTATTCTCCCAAATATCACTCACTAATCACTCTCAAATTCAAGCCTCAAACACAAACACAAAGAAGATTGGTAAACCCTCCTTCTCCTTACCCGAAACTCCTTCATCCATGCATGCATTTCAAACTTCAAAGATGTAATTTGTTCATCAACTTGGTGTTCATCCTTTGCTTGACCTAAAAATGTAGTCACCTTGGAATAAATTTCCATGGATGACCATTTAAAAGGTCCAAATTACTTCTTACTCACTTAAAAGTGTTTTTCCTCAAAATCATTCACTTAAAAGTGTTTTTCAAAATCATTTTCATACATAAAATCTTGATTTCAAAGTTAAATCTCCCCCTTCCCAAGCAAATGAAGTGCTTTAAGTCCTAATGTACCCTAAGGATGGCTTGATATAGTAGATCACCACTAAAATGTCTAGTGATCACTAATCAAAGCCTAAGGAAATGGGGACAAGCATGGATGCAAAACCCCCTTTAAAATCACATTTTCCTTCAAGAACATCTTGCTGTCCAGTAGCATTGTTCTAAGACCTCAGTCCATTGTCTAATTTTTTGGACACAGAAGAACTTGGAATTGGGTGTTGAATACAAAATACTTTTTGTAGCCAACATCCGTAGCATTCCATACATATTTTTACTTTATTTTTTTCGTGAGTCTAACTCCCCTTTTCAAATTATTTTCCAAAGGTCAGTTCAACAGTCTCTGGAAATCCAGATTTCATATCTGTGATTTACAGAAGATTTTGGTCCATCAAATAATCTTCAAATGGAAAAGTATTTTTCAGTCACCTTATTTAAGATGTTTTGAACAACTTTCATTCTCGGACTTTCTCCAGATTTTGAAGTTTTAAAGCTCTTAAATCCATT
Source organism: Adenophora triphylla var. japonica (assembly GCA_022495995.1). NCBI lineage: Eukaryota > Viridiplantae > Streptophyta > Magnoliopsida > Asterales > Campanulaceae > Adenophora > Adenophora triphylla. The sequence continues at coordinate 90,108 of JAFEMH010003660.1, forward strand.
TTAAAATCGAGTGTCCACTGCCTTTTTCATTCTGGCAGAAATGACTTTCAACTTCAAGGAGTCTTTTGAGTGCCAAAACTCAACCCTAAAATTACACCAAAAATCATGGGACTTGTTTAATGTCTTACAAAGAGTTCTCAATTTTTAGTTTTCTCAGTTTGAATTTATTTTGTCCAAAGAAACACACTCACACACACACGCACACACACAAATGGTTTTTAAGCTTGGAAGACTCGTTTTACGAGGCATTCCGGGTGAACTCTAACGTTCTTCCCGGCGTGTAACGTGACCTCCGAACCCAAATCTCTAATCTCGGGCATTTTTCAAAGTTTTGGCCCTTAAAATAAAAATGGCGTGGCGACTCCGTGTTTTTGATTTTCAAAAAAAAGAGAAAAATCTTTTCCGGTGGCACATCGTCACAGAGGGCCGAACTATGAGAGAAGGGGTGGTGAGGTAAGATGAAGATGATGAATAAATGAAGGATGAACCTAGACATGTGGGTATTTTTGTTCTTTTTTATATTTGGCAATCTATGATATATTCTTATATCTATGATATATTCTTATATTTTTTTAAATAATTATAAAAATATAATTAAATTATTTATTAAAAGTAATTATATTAAGTAGAATTAGTTAGAGGAAATAAATTTTTTAATAAAATAATTATTCAGAGATAAACTTTATTTTTTTTACAAAATTAAAATTTATTTGTTAATTCTTTTATTAAAATAAATATTCTAAAAAAATCCTGCTGAATTTTTTAAAATTAAATATTATCATGATTATGCATACATAAAATCACTTAGAAACACTTTCTAAAAAATATACTAAATCATATGTAGACATAATCATACATTATAAATTGAAATAGAGAAATAAAATATTTCAAGCTTGAATTTATGATTTTACCTTGTGAGGAGTCATAAGAAGAAGAACTTGTGAAGCTGGAAACAACACTCAATAAAACTTCATGATATTGTAAGAGAATAAAATTTATTCAAGTTGGATACATACTCGATCAAAGTATTCTAAGTGAATTTCATGAATCAAAGGGGATTGGAGTTGCGAAACTTGAATTTCAGGAGTGAAAGTGTGTGTGATTAAAGGTAAGGGAAGGCATGAAATGAAACTGTTGGGAGCTGGACATCGGTTATGTGGGAGTGGGAAGTTAAAAACGGTTTAGGGGAGGGGGAATTCAGGCCGTCAGATCATTTGCTGAGATTCAATCTAATCCGCTCTTTGTGTTGGCGGTTATCTACATTGTATATTGTAATATAGATTTATATAAAAATTGAAAATTTCATCTCTTAATTATCCACAATTGATACTCAATTTCTAAGATGTTTAAATTTAAAAATAAATTTGTTGCCGAATACCCTTAAAACAAATGAGAGATCAATTTCTCGTAAATTTTATTTATAGATAAGTGTGTTGTCACCTACCATTTAAATAAATAAGAAATCAATTTTTTGATTGTTTAAAGATAGCGATGAATTTGTTGTCACATAAACTTATAAATAACATAGGAAAACTGATTTCACGGTTGTTTGATTTTACAGTTGTTTGATGTCATATGCTATTTAAACAGTATTCTGTTGGAACAAAATGATCCATTAAACATGAACCGTCTCATAACTAGATTAAGAAGAGAAGAAGATGAAGACGGAAGCGTGTACTTTGTGATTCCATGATAATGTTCTTAGTCTTGTTCTTGAGTAGAAAGGAGCAAGTATGAAGATAGTCTTCAAAGTAGGGAAGAGTAGATCTTCTAAATGATGAGTGCCCTTATTCTCTTTAGTCTTCAAGTACTTAGGAAGATTTTGAAATGAATGAGAGTATAAAAACTAGTGGTTTCATAGGCTGATGGAAAGGCCTTTATAAAGGAATCCAAGGGGCACTTCATTTAGGGACTACACCTATTGATGTATAAGATATTACCATTATGCCCATCATTTAATGGTAGTCTTATACCTAATGGAATTCTACATATTTTGTCTATACTTTAACATTATTTAAATGATTATAACAAATGGAATTAAATGACACATATTAATTAATCCATGTTCTAACAATCTCCCACTTGGATTAATATTAATATGTATCTTTTACTAAATGAATTCCTTAATCATTTATAATATGAATGACAATCCTTATGTGCACTTTTATTGTCATCCAATACAATCTCGTCCATTAGTCTTATATGTATAGGGACTAAAGGGGCAGTCGTTGTAATTGATTCGCAACTAAACCCACATTAATCACATATATATATCCAACTAAATGACATAGATTAAGTATAGATATGTAGCATGGAATATTAATGAATATATATGAAGAACGCATATATATATTCTCCAACTAGTCCTACTTAACCAAATGAGATCAATATAAATAAAAACAACACAAAAAATAGAAAACAACACAAACTCCCACTGATTTAAGCATTATCAAAAGTCGTTTCACCCATATGAGCAGTATGCTCGTGAAACATCAAAAGAGATTACGCTTTACAAAACGGATTCAATAACATGGAGTTTGATCCTATAAGTTGTATATCTATTTGTTCATTTTATACTTATTTCTATTCAACAAGAGACATAACCATATGATGTCTTTCGACATCTTTGCATCCACTAAAACATAATCGGAATACTTAATGATCTCAAAAATGATCCGATTTTATATACATAAGCATGTAGTTTAATGTTTTATAGATACTTCATCATTCTTTTGGATGCGACTTAATGTTCTTCTTTTCCTAATTGCTTTGGTATTGACCAAGCATCCCAATAATAAATGCAAGATTTGTACGAATACAGACTTGCACATACATTAAGCTTCCTACTACCGGTGCATAAGGAATATTTTTCATATACTTGGATTCAAAATTAATTTTAGGACATGGCTTTAGACTGAATTTATCTCCCTTAGAGACAGGGGTGTCATGTGGTTTACAATTTTCCATGCTAAACCTTTGTAATAGCTTCTCTATATAGCTCTTTTGTGATAATTCCAAAATACCTCGTGAATGATCACGATGAATTTGGATTCACAATACAAAAGATGCTTTACCAAGATCTTTCATCTCAAATTTGTTTGAGAAATTTCTTAGTTTCTTTTAGAAGGTCCTTATCATTACTAGCAAGAAAAATATTATCCAAATATCATCCACATATAAGACCAAAATTATAAATCTACTCCCACTGAACTTATGGTACACACAATCTTCACCAAGATTCATTTCAAAGCAAAATGAAAGAATAACTCGGTTAAATTTTAAGTACCATTGACGAGATGCTTGCTTAAGCCCATAAATGGATTTCTTATGTTTACAAACTAGTTGACTAGTTTGATCCGAATTAGTCACCATTTCTGATTTCTTCATATAGATAGTTTCCTCAATGTCGCCATTGAGAAAAGCTGTCTTAACATCCATTTGATGAAGCTCAAGCCATTAATTTCATAATGATCATAAAAGAGGTTTTTAGAAAATATCGAAAAAAATGTTTCTTTATAATCAATGCCTTCCTTTTTAGTAAATCATTTAACAACAAGATGTGCCTTATATCTTTTCACATTACCTTGCTAATCCCTTTTGATTTTAAATATCAATTTATAACCAATAGATTTTACACCTTCAGGTAATGGGACAAGATCTCAAATGTCATTGTATTTCATTGATTTTAACTCCTCATTAATGGCATTGATCCACTTATGAGAATTAGGACTATTAATGGCTTCATGGAAGGTGATTAGATCATCTCCCACTAAACCTAAGGTGTCCTAATTCTCCGCAAGACACATATCATAAATATCCGGAATAGCATTTCTTCTAGCTCTAATAGATCTTCTTAAGGGCACTGGTTCATCCTCAAATTGAGGTTGTTGAATTTCCTCATGTCCAACATTCTCATGTTGTCCGTTATGTACGGGAGTCTCTATATTATTTTGAATTGTATGTTCTTATTGAATTTCAGGTGTAATTACTTGATTTCCAACAGGAACTAAGGTTTGAGGAATATAGAGTGGTTCCTCTAACTCTTCAAATTCAAATAGATCAGATCAAATTCAAAATAGATCAGTTCATTACTATTTCTCCCACTAAATTCAACATCCTCAAAGAACCTAACATTGTCAGTCTCGAAAAATGTTCTAATTTTCGGGTCATAAAATTTATATCCCCTAGATCTCTCGGCATACCCTACAAAATAGCTACTAACAGTATTAAGGTCCAGTTTGCCCTCATTAGGCCTATAAGGTCTAGCTTCTGATGGACACCCCCATACATGAAGATGATTTAAGGACGGTTTCTTATTCGTCCATAACTCATAAGGGGTTTTGTCGGTAGCTTTTGATGGTGCTCTATTGAGAATATAAGCTGCGGTTTTTAATGCTTCGCCCATAATGAGTGAGGTAAAGAAGTACAAGAAAACATAATTCTTACCATATCCTTAAGGATTCTATTATGTCTCTCCAATATACTATGCTAGGTTTGCCCGACATGGTGTAGTGAGGGACAATCCTACACTCTTCAAAATAGCGAGTATAAAGGACTCAGACGTTATTCACCCAACACGTTATACCGTCCGTAGTTTTCACTACCATGATCGGATTTAACGTTCTTAATAGTCTTTATTATGCCTTAAAAGACTTGAAAACGTCCAATGATTGAAACTTTACATGTAGAAAATAATGTATCCATAACGAGAGTAATCATCCATGAACGTAATGAAATATTGTTGACCATTCCATGAAGGGTTAGTGAATGATCCACAAATGTCCATATGAATTAGTTCCAAGACGTTTGACACTATCAAAAGATCCTATTTCCTATAATGTTTGTAAATTTTTCTTTAAAACACTTAATGCAAAAGGTTTTATCCGGAGTATCAAGTTGTTTTAGGATTCCCTCTGACATAAGCTTTATCAATTTTTCCTTTGGAGATATGACCCAAATGCCTATGTCATAGAATACAAGAATTTTCACTTGATAACTTTTACTTAGTGCCTTTAGTTTTGGTTTCATTATTATGGGACTCATTCATTTTATTGACTCTATCAAGTAAATTAAGATTATGACAAAGTACTAGTACCGACAAGATTGGAATTTAAAATAAAGATCACATTTATTATTACCAAAAGAACAAGAGTAACCTTCCTTGTCCAAAATTGTGATAGATATTAAATTCCATCAAAAGATGGTATAATGAATGTATTATTTAAAACAAAAATAATAGCCAATACTTGTCATTAAAAAGTCCCTATGCCTATAACTTCAACCAGATTTTCAGCTTCCATATAGATGTATTTCTCATCTTCACTGGGGATTTAGTAATTCAGGCAACCCTGCATACATGAACTAATGTGAGTTGTTGCACCAAATACAACCACTATGTATATTAAGGAATTGAAACCAAATTTGCCTTAGTACAAACAAGACCAAATGACATACCATATGGAATTTTCCATTCGCGATACTTATGGTAGTCGTTCTTCATGCGAGTAAGGTCCTTGCAGAAGAAGCATTTCTTGATTTTATGATCCTTAAATGATCCCTTATGCTTCTTACTTGCAACCGCAATTTTCTTCCCTATTCTCTTAATCCCACGAGAAGAAGTAAATGTTGAGTGAGTACTTTCAAATTTAAGATATTTCATCCTATCTTCCTCTAATGTCATATGTGAAAGTAATCCATTAATATTCTACTTGTACTTTTGACATTTATAGGTCACCTCAAAAGGACCAAATTGAGGAGAAAGATAGATCAAAACTAAGTGTACGAGCAAATCTTCCGAAATCTCTAACTTAAGTGCCTTTAGTTTGATCGAAAGATGAAATAATTCAATAATGTACTTCCGAAGATTTTCTTCACCCTTGTACCATATGGAAACAAGTTTCCACAAGAATTCAAAGAAAAACTCAGCATTTTCGATCTCAGAGACTTTGTCCAAAAATGTCTTTGAAAATGCATTTTCCACGATCATTAGACTCACGCGGTTGGAGCGTTCCCATTGCTCAACATTTTTCGGTTCTATAACGGTATTTCCTTTAGTGAGAGCAGCGGGACATGATTCCACTAATGCGTGATCGATGTCCATATTGCCTAAGATCATCGTTATATTATTTTTCCAAGTTTTAAGTTTAGTCCCAGTAAGCAAAGGTACATCATTTATAGCAGTAGTTACGGATGAAGCATTAATCAAATCTGAAGGAGAAGAACAAGAATGAAACAAAACATATACTCCCTCTGTCCCAATAAGTGCTTCACCCTTTTGGGTGGGCACGCAAATTATGGAAATTGATGGGAAAAAAATGTTGTGAGTGTAATTTGAAAATAGGAGAGAGAATTAGTGGAGGGAATAGTAAATTTGAAAAGTGTTGTGAGTGTAATAGTGAATTAGGAGAGAGAATGAGTGGAGGAAATAGTAAAGATTATTTGCCAAAAAAAGAAAGGTGAAGCTTCTAACGGGATGCCCTTTTGGGTAATTAGTGAAGCTTTTATTGGGACGGAGGGAGTATAAGAAACTACATAATGATTAATTATATCAAATGAATTCCATCAAAATAAAGATAATCAACATGACATCAAGACTAATTTTTGGATTGCGAATTGACTCACAATTTGATTTATCTTAGGGTGAACAAATAATTCAAACAATACATTTTAAATACTTGCCTTCCTTTGGGCCGGTTCAAGTATAAAAAATGTCCTAAAGTTTAAGGTACTTGTTACCCGGCAATAAAGAATATAAACAATTCACTTTAAACACCCGCCTTCCTTTGGAATGGTTCAAAGAATTTAAAATGACCAAAAGTTTAATTCGATTATTACCCATGAATGCAAATATTTAGTCAACAACAAGGTCTCCTTTGGGAAACAAGCATGTTATCACATATCAACATTTACATTCATCTTTTAACAAGTTTGAATTTAATCAACAAGGTCTCCTTTGGGAAACAAGCATGTTAATTTTGTTCAAAAATTGTTAAGGATATAATTAATCGAAAACGTAAGGCCTTAAGGCAATTTCTGAAAATTTAAAAATGGTAAAGAAACAAACGAAATTTATTAATAAAAGACAATATCCTTTTGTTATACCCGTTCATTCTTAAAGTTTGACAACTCTAAGAACCGCCAATCAGCGTGACTGGTGTCCAGATACCATATTTTATCAATAAATTATCACAAAAGACCAAAAGGGAAATGACTTCATCAGAGGGGGTAAAGTAGGCGACCGCCCAAGCTGCAATTCCATAAATATTGAAGCCACTGTACACATGGGCGGCCGCACAGGTAAAGGTATGCGACCGCCCAAGCTGCAATTCAATGAACATTGAAGCCACTGTCCTCATGGGCGACCGCGCAGGAAAATGTGGGCGACCTCCCAAGCTGCAATTCAACGAACATTGAAGCCACTGTCCTCATGGGCGACCGCGCAGGAAAAGGTGGGCGACCGCCCAGGTGCCTACTGCCCAGATTTTGCAAAAAGTCACCATTCTTTACACTTCAATTAACATAATTCAAACAAGTAGACCTAGATTTACACACTCCAAACTTTAAACAATGTTGGCTATGTAATTGGGGTAATCTTGTATGAACCATTGTGTCTCTTAAAACTTGATTTTACCATCATTTCCAGAAATTGAATGAAGTCCTTAATTTAATGGTGACTCAATTTTCAACCAAAGTAAGTAGATCCGCATACTCACATCACATTTAAAAAATGCGTGGCTATGCATATGAACAAACTCACAACGCATCCAAGGATGGTGGCTATGTTCAAAAATGGGATAATCTTACATTAAGGGTTGAAAGCCTTTTGAGTAAAACAAAAAAATTAGAAAAAGAATGAAGTTATGAATATAATACTCTTAGACAAGATGAGTATCATAAACAAGAACAAAACCAAATGAAATCACACAAGGATTACAAATATGAAATAAATTAAAGCATAAGGCTCTATAATAATTTCAAACTCAATCTAGTATATGAGTAGGCCCTGATACCAATTGTTGGAACAAAATGATCCATTAAACATGAACCGTCTCATAACTAGATTAAGAAGATAAGAAGATGAAGACGGAAGCGTGTACCTTGTGATTCCATGATAATGTTATTAGTCTTGTTCTTGAATAGAAAGGAGCAAGTATGAAGATAGTCTTCAAAGTAGGGAAGAGTAGATCTTCTAAATGATGAGTGCCCTTATTCTCTTTAGTCTTCAAGTACTTAGGAAGATTTTGGAATGAATGAGAATGTAAAAACTAGTGGTTTCATAGGCTGATGGAAAGGCCTTTATAAAGAAATCCAAGGGCACTTCATTTAGGGACTACACCTATTGATGTATAAGATATTACCATTATGCCCATCATTTAATGGTAGTCTTATACCTAATGGAATTCTACATATTTTGTCTATATTTTAACATTATTTAAATGATTATAACACATGAAATTAAATGACACATATTAATTAATCAATGTTCTAACATATTCTTCTCAGCTGTTTAAACTAAATACATTTACGTTTTAGTTTTAACATATACATATTGTATATTTCTTCCACCACATCTAAATTTATATTTTTGTTTTTTCACAAAATTTATAACTATTACTAAATGGATCCAACTACTACGTTATTTGTTTCCACTCTTACGTTCTATACTTTACGTTTTAAAATGAATGTCCAATTTTTATTAATTTTTTTTTGCTTTTGATCAAGTAAATTTGATTTTTTTTTCACATTTTTTTAATTAGATAACAAGTGGTCAATTTTTATTGTTTTTAATTGAGATACAACTTTTCCATGTGATTTATAATAGAAACTAGTACTCAAATGTCCGTGTCATTGACACGGGTCAGTATGGAAAGGGAGGCAGTATGGAAAGAGAAAGATGTGGGGAAACTGAAATCGCATGCTAACTATATGACATTTTAAATGTAAGTTTAAACCGGTACAAAAATATAAAGTGCAAAGATATTTACATGGGAGTTGAAACTTTTTGAGAGAGGGTACTTGAGAAACCATTGGAAGCCCATAGGAAGAAACTATTATATGTTTCCCATTTCTCTGTACCACCCAAATAATCTAATGGTATACTAACTAACTACTCACGTCACTATCTATTGTACCCTATCAACTACTAATATCCATAAAGAGTGTATAATTAGACAACTCTCCCTTCTTTAGGCTTTCTTCATTTCTCTTGACCTTTCTCACTTTCCCCTGCGTCCATCAATTGCCTAGCTTGGTTCATTATGTACTCTCCCCATTCCTCAGCTCGGTCTAGTTTCCGCCTCATAAAGTATATGTCTGCCTCTAACTCTCTGTGATCTGCCTCAAACTCTCTGCGGGTATCTCTTAATCTTTGTCGGGTCTGTATAAGTTTTTTCTCAAGTATTTTGACTTTCTTGTGATCCTTAGCATTTCAATACTCCATTCTCTGTACTCTGCTCATACCCTTGGTTGGTGTTCTCTTAATCCTTGTCATTTCCTATAATAAGGGGAAAAATCGTATAGGTGTAGAAAGTGAAAGAAAAGAAGCATGAACAAATGTTATCTGGGTAAATGATCAAATCATAAGAATTAAAAACTTTAGTCAATTAACTTCTCCCTACTATAATTTAGGAGTATATCAGATACCTACCATAGTTGCTAGTACTACATAGCAATAATTTTAAGCTTTTCAGAAATCGTAATTTGCAGTCTATTCAATTAAGGATCGTTGCTGAACAGAAGAAACCCCAAATTTAAGTATCTAGACAATAATTGTTACTAAAAAATAATTCAGCGATTGAAGTTAATAGGAAGTTATGGATTAATCTTGACCCTTTTTTAAAGTCAATAGGAAGTTATTCCTGAATACAATCACAGTCGCTCTTTATGATGGTTGAAGAAAGATCCTGGCCGCTCTTTGTCTTGCGGTTATTCCCGATCATTATTATAATATAGATAGAAGATGGAATCATTGATAGAAGCACATATTTGTTTGAAAATAGGCACCAGCCACGATTGAATAAGGGGAACTCTACCCTTCCAATTTTTTCATCAACTTCTCTCTAGTTCGTCACCTATTATCTGTTCCAAAACCTCAATTTGTCTTCCTTCCATGACAGCCGCTTCCACAAATCCCCATCTCAATAGTTGTATAGTTGGCCATGCCGATCACGACAAGACCACCCTTACTGCCGCCCTCACCATGGCTTTTGCCTCCATCATCAGCAGCATTGTTGACAAATGACAAAATTGGTAACACTGCTCCTAAGGAACATGTCGCAGAGAGAGAGAGAGAGAAAGAGAGAGAGCGAGATACTAGGGTTTGAAACGATTTGGCGAAGAGTGAGAGAGAATATTCAGTATATGTGTGGGAAGTCGAGAGTAGTTTTGCCATTTGCAATTATATTTAGGACTCTACGGGAATTTTATTTTCAATTCAGGGATTTTAAAGTAAACAAATGAAATATGATGTTTTATAGGTAAACTCCACCCTATCTTATCTTAGGATTTTTTAATATAAAAATCCCATAAATGTTTTAGTGTTAATCTATATTACAATAGGGGTGGGTTTAAACCGCCGTACAAATAGCGGTCAGGATTCAATCTCAATAAACACAAAGAATGGTCATGATTGAATTTGAAAAAAAAAAGAGAAAGGAAGGGTGGCCAAGATTAAACCTTAACCATCCTTTTCCAATCCAATGGCCTAAATTTATCATAATACCCCGCAATAGTTAGTAGCAGTTGAGCAGCGAAACCGTCAACTCCTCATTCGAGCGTTTAGCAAACTTTTTCTCTTCCGTGACCGGCCTCACATTCTTCCGATCACAATCTCCTTGCGAAAAACTCTCCTCACTCACTCCAGGAAAAGGTAGATGAGTTTGCCTAGCAAGGTTTGTAATTCTGTAGTAATCTTTTACGTCTAAGTTTCAAAGCATGTCTCCCTCTAACGCTCACCGACGCCTACTGAATTGTTCATCGTTGAGAGTAATCTCCAGGTACTATTGATTTTCTTGAATTCGTACTCCACATTTTGGCAAAATATTTCCTTACATTATGTTGGTTTTATTAGTCTGCTTTGATTATTTTAGGGAAAGAATTGAAAAAAAAAGAAGATTATTTTAGGGAAAGAGAATCTGTTATGAAATTTAACAGAAAATGTAACAGCTTCTTAAATGATAACGGAAAAACTAACGAACAGAATAACAAACTGAAAATTAAGTCAAGGCTTGTGTTTGACACAATCTCCGTAAGAAGTATTGCCCCACACTGGTGCTGACGGTACTCTGACAATCTCCTCGTAAGATGCAACGACTTTACAATCGTTAGTAGAAGCACTTCAAACTAACGACTTCGGCGAATAAACTAACTGTTTGGAACTTCTGGACTTGAAAGGAATATTTATGCTACAATATGCTTTCTCTCTCTAATTGCTAATGAATGCTAAATCACTTAATGATTGGAATAATTGAAACTGACATTCTGAGGGCCTATTTATAGACATTGAAGAGATGTGGTGGCTATTGGGAATAACCACAATTGGTGTCTGGTGGATTCTCTGCCGTTGAACCACTGCACCTGAGCCACGAACCTTGATCGATTTTCTAAAAATTAAAGGCTTCAATAGCTCCTAGTGACGATGCGCACGTGCGAAGTGCAAAGTGCGCCTTTAAAGCGCCCAATGCGCCCTTCGCGGGCTTCACGCGCTTCGCAGGTGTGATCCAAATTGAGCTAGTATAAAACTGGCACAATTGGGCTACTCCTTCCATGGTTTGCCCAAGGTGGAACAACTTGATGACTTCTCCTTGTTTGAATCCACTTATAAACTAGCACTACTTTACATCTCAAAGCAATGTGGGATAACTCTTTCATATCCCATAAACTCTTCATTTTCCCATTTCAAGTTACAATCTTTAGCCATTAATTTCTCATTCACCCGGAACTAGTTTTGAGTAAATAAATGCATTTTCTTAATCTACAACAAATGTAGATTATAATTTTTGTAACTTATTTCATTAAACAATAAATGAAACCCATTTGAAAATTGGGTCAAAACTTGGTCAAACCTAGTTTCTTAAACCCATTTACAACAATCCCCCACATGAATGACAATTAATGCATGTATGCAGGTTTGTCCAAAAGTTCCGGCGAACTACTATTTCATCGGAATAGGTAGCTTATGGCCTTGAACCTTCCCTAGTAAAATAACATCGGATATACTAGCCAATTGGTAGCGAGACGCTTTGAACCAGTGACTGTATAGTGTATACCAAGACAACAGTACTCACACAATAATAGCTCTAACAATTTTTGTTCTCACGTTGTGTCCATTTTGGCCCTAGACCGTATCTCATTCATAAGTGTTCATTTAGAAGCGGCCTTATTACTTCTCACTTATATAGGTGATTCATACTATAAAGAGTATCCTGCTATACTCCACCCGTAGGTATAGGAATCATTAAAAGTTTTCTCAACTTATCCTCACCACTGCTGAAGGTGCATACACTTGAATGTTCTGGGAATGAGTATGAAACAAGTTCCAAGTGTTTCTACCGAACTCATAACTTAGTTTTTTCATTGAACCAAGGGCCTGGGATCTCCATTTCTCAAGGTTGAGTGTCCACTATGAGTTCTTTTGTTGTGGGTTTTAAACCCATTCCCCTTAACAGTTTATACAGTTGATCTCTATTTATACCTTTCGTAAACGGATCCGCTATGTTATCATTTGACTTTACATAGTCAATTGTGATAACACCATTTTTGATCAACTGTCTAATGGTATTATGTCTACGACGAATATGTCTAGACTTACCATTATACATACTGCTATGTACCCTTCCTATTGCTGATTGACTATCACAATGTATCATAACAGCAGGCACATGCTTACTCCAATAAGGAATATCCTCTAAGAAGTTCTTAAGCCATTCTGCTTCTTCTCCAGCTTTATCTAAAGCTATAAACTCAGATTCCATCGTGGATCTAGCTATACACATTTGTTTGGAGGATTTCCATGACACCACTCCTCCACCAATTGTGAATACATATCCACTTGTGGATTTAGAGTCTTTTGCGTCTAATATCCAATTAGCATCACAGTATCCTTCTAATACTGCTAGATATCTCTTATAAAGTATCTCATGATTAATTGTATACTTTAAATATCTCAATACTGTTAATAGAGCCTTCAAGTGATCCGCATTGGGATTACTAGTGAACCTACTGTAACGACCCCAAATTTTCATAATTCATAATAATAATAATAAATCCCAAAAACATAAATATTCATTACATCCAAATAAAATAAAGTTAACTAGAAATCAACAAAATCTTTAAAGTCTTACAACCTCCCAAATAACTGTAATAACCGACTAAAGAGTCTAAAATAAATCAACTAAAACAATTCCTTGAACTTCTTTTGAAGTGCTCCCCGAACCGAATCACATTCTGCCTATTTAATACCTGGAAGAAAAGAGTATGAAAGGGTGAGCGAACAATGCCCAGTAAGTTCATATACAGCCCCTCCGGTTACTAAGAAGGAGTTGACCTGAAAGAATATCAAACGATACAAATTCCAAAAACAATCGAAGAAATAACAAAGTACCAATTCGAAATGATTATTTACCAAATCTCAAAACCACATGTCTTTCAAAATATCACAACGGTTGCACTAACTGAGTTGACAATATTTTGGAGGTTCAAATGATGACAAAACCGAATCAAACTGACTCGAATGGTTTACTTATTTTGAAACCGTCTCATACCAGTTTTAACTAACTAAACCACACACAAATTTTTAGGAATTTCAAAGGACTGATAAGCTGAACAAAGCTAACTCGAGTGATCTAGTTATCTACAACCGTTCCATACCAACTGTAGACAATCAAATCATTCACAGACATCATGATCACAAAAGTGGTCCATTGACCTTATCAAACAAAATCCCACAAGGGAACAAAATGACTCCGCAGAGTCCTAAACAGTGTATCCGGAACACCCCACCACTAATTTGAAGCGGTGAACTAAGTTTACCCGAAGGCCAAATATCAAATATACTCCGCCGAAGCAGGTTGTCTAACTTAGTGATCATTGATGGAACAAAAATCATATCATATCAAAACTCATTTTATACAAAATACGAACTTTCACAAGAACAATAAAATTTCCATATTTACGAAACCAAAAGAACGATTTAGCAAATGAATAGCAAACGATTAGAAAATAACGGTAAACGAGTGAGTCAAAATAAATACTGACGCGAGGTCAGCTTTTACGTATCAAAGGAACGTACATCGCCAAGAAATATGCGGAAGCCTAATTAATGAAACAGAGTGAAAATCAATTAACTTAAATGATGCATAATCCCTTACCTTGGTTACTTGCACTTTCCTTGCAACGATCCTAGCACGAATCTAAAATCATGCAAAAGGTTCTCTTAGGGTAAAAATATCTTTTATTTACTTAACCGAAAAACTAACTTTAACGTCCTTTGATAAACTAAGAGTTATTCTTTTTTAACTCTCCTAAAGGTTACTCCTTCACCCCTTTAGGTCTATTGAACTTACACTAGGGTCCTAGGTTCTAAACCCCTTTCAATTCACTTCCACCAATTTTACACACACTAAATACACCTTTTTCAGCACACACAAACACACACAACCACACACTAACCCTAATACACCCTCACACACACATACACACACACGGAACACCACACACACATACACACCCTCTGTACATTACATCCAAATAAAATAAAGGTAACTAGAAATCAACAAAATCTTTAAAGTCTTACAACCTCCCAAATAACTGTAATAATCGACTAAAGAGTCTAAAATAAATTAACTAAAACAATTCCTTGAACTTCTTATGAAGTGCTCCCCGAATCGAATCACATTCTGCCTATTTAATACCTGGAAGAAAAGAGTATGAAAGGGTGAGCGAACAATGCCCAGTAAGTTCATATACAGTCCCTCCGGTTACTAAGAAGGAGTTGACCTGAAAGAATATCAAACGATACAAATTCCAAAAACAATCGAAGAAATAACAAAGAACCAATTCAAAATGATTATTTACCAAATATCAAAACCACATGTCTTTCAAAATATCACAACGGTTGCACTAACTGAGTTGACAATATTTTGGAGGTTCAAATGATGACAAAACCGAATCAAACTGACTCGAATGGTTTACTTATTTAAAACCGTCTCATACCAATTTTAACTAACTAAACCACTCACAAATTTTTAGAAATTTCAAAGGACTGATAAGCTGAACAAAGCTAACTCGAGTGATCTAGTTATCTACAACCGTCCCATATCAGTTGTAGACAATCAAATCATTCACTGACATCATGATCACAAAAGTGGTCCATTGACCTTATCAAACAAAATCTCACAAGGGAACAAAATGACTCCGCAGAGTCCTAAACAGTGTATCCGGAACACCCCACCACTAATTTGAAGCGGTGAACTAAGTTTGCCCGAAGGCCAAATATCAAATATACCTCGTCGAAGCAGGTTGTCTAACTTAGTGATCATTGATGGAACAAAAATCATATCATATCAAAACTCATTTTATACAAAATACGAACTTTCACAAGAACAATAAAATTTCCGTATTTACGAAACCAAAAGAACGATTTAGCAAATGAATAGCAAACGATTAGAAAATAACGGTAAACGAGGGAGTCAAAACAAATACTGACGCGAGGTCAGCTTTTACGTATCAAAGGAACGTACATCGCCAAGAAATATGCGGAAGCCTAAATAATGAAATGGAGCGAAAATCAATTAACTTAAAGATGCATAATCCCTTACCTTGGTTACTTGCACTTTCCTTGCAACGATCCTCGCACGAATCTACAATCATACAAAAGGTTTTCTTAGGGTAAAATATCTTTTGTTTACTTTACCGAAAAACTAACTTTAATGGCCTTTGATAAACTAAGAGTTATTCTTCTTTAACTCTCCTAAAGGTTACTCCTTCACCCCTTTAGGTCTATTGAACTTATACTAGGGTCCTAGATTCTAAACCCCTTTCAATTCACTTCCACCAATTTTACACACACTAAATACACCTTTTTCAGCACACACAAACACACACAACCACACACTAACCCTAATACACCCACACACACACATACACACACACGGAACACCACACACACATACACACCCTCTGTACAGCCACTGTACAACTACTATACAGCCACACACACAACTCACACACGCACTCAGCACACCTACGACACACACACACACGCGCGACACACACTACTCACCCACACGGCACACACACAACTCACACACATAAAACCCTAATCTTATAAACAACCCTAGCATGGCCTAATTGGATCAATATCAACTAAATCCCAAGCCCAACACTAATCAAGAACAACAATGAAAAAGGTTTAAGGATTTATAACACCATAATTTGACTTCTCATTCCTAATCTTCCTTTAGATTCTAGGGTTCTAATATCAAAAATCAAGACAACAAAAGGTTGTTCTTACCTTGGATTGAGTCTTGATCAGACAACGATGGAGCCTTCTTCCTCTTCTCTAAGTCTCGGGTCCTCCCTCTTTCACGATTCTTCTCCTTGCGCTGCCCTTCTGCCTCTCTCTCTCTCTCCGGTTTCCTCTCTCTATGCGGTTTCCTCTCTCAACTCTCTTTTGGCCGCTTAAAATACCCAAGAGCTTCCATCCGTTAAAAAATATGAAGAGGCTCTAGGCTTTATGAATTACATTTATATTATGGGTGTTTCCTAAACCTAAACCCAAAATAACCCAAGTCCAAGTCCAATGAGGAAACCCAATTTAGGTAGCCTAATTTTAATAACTAAGCTCATTAATCCTAGTCTATCCAGGAAATATAATTCAATTATTAAATAACTCTATTAATTAAATAACACAAATAACTACTTAAAAGAAATACTATTTAATAAATACTAAAATAATATTTAGGGTTATTACACCTACTTAGTTTGCTCACTGAATATGCAATGTCTGGACGTGTACAATTCGTTAAGTACATCAGACTCACAATTATTCTTGCATATTCCAACTGAGAAACTGGTTCCCCTCTGTTCTTTGCTAAGTGTAGAGTTAAATCTACCGGTGTCTTAGCCGGAGGGTCATTAATGACATCGAACTTTTGAAGTACATTTTCTAGATAATGGGACTGAGATAGAACTATCCCTTTTGATGTTCTAGAAATTTTTATTCCTAATATGACATTAGCCAATCCCATGTCCTTCATGTCAAAGTGCTTTTTTAAACAAGCCTTTGGTATTCATGATCAATTCATGAGTACTTCCCATTATCAACATGTCATCCACGTAAAGACAAATTATTACAAATGATTCAGATGTTCCTTTGATATAGACACACTTGTCACATTCATTTATCTTGAATCCATTTCAACATAGTTCGATCAAACTTCTCATTCCATTGTTTAGGTGCTTGTTTGAGTCCGTACAATGACTTTACAAGTTTACACACCTTTTGCTCTTTACCTGGAACAACAAACCCTTCGGGTTGTTCCATGTAAATTTCTTCATCTAACTCTTCATTCAAGAAAGCTGTTTTCACATCCATCTGGTGTATCTCAAGATTATGCACGACTGCAAATGCTATAAGAACACGTATGTATGTGATCCTTGTGACAAGAGAATATGTATCGAAGAAGTCATATCCCTCCTTTTGTCTAAACCCTTTGGCTACTAGCCGGGCTTTGTACTTATCGATAGATCCATCTGCCTTATACATCCTTTTAAGGATTCACTTGCAACCTAACGGTTTGCATCCTGGAGGAAGATCAACCAACTCCCAAGTATTATTATGCATTATGGACTCTATTTCACTATTAATAGCTTCTTTCCAGAACAGAATATCTGGACCAGCTAAAGCTTCCTTAGCAGTAGCTGGTTCGTTTTCTAACATATATGATAGAAAATCAAGACCAAAAGACTTTTCCACTCTTATTAGAACTTGCATCTTTCCTATCTTTGGCAGGAAAGATATTTTCAAAGAATACAATATTCCTTGATTCTATTGTCATTCCTTCATTCATATCAGGAATGTCTGACTTGTGCACTATAAACCTATAGGCACTACTATTGCTAGCATATCCAATAAAGATGCAGTCAATTGTCTTTTAACCGATTTTGACTTGCTTTGACTTAGGTACTTCAACCTTAGCTAGACACCCCCACACTTTAAGGTATTTATAACACGGCTTACGATTATGCCATAATTCGTAAGGTGTTTCATTAATTCCTTTCTTGGGTATCTTATTAAGAATGTAGTTTGAAGTCAGTATTGCTTCCCCCCACATGTTGTTGGGTAAACCTGAACTGATTAAAAATGCATTCATCATTTCCTTTAGAGTGCGATTCTTACGTTCAACTACTCCATTAGATTGAGGTGTATATGGAGCTGTCGTTTGATGAATAATGCCAGTTTCCCAGCATAATCCTTCAAACGGAGCTACATATTCTCCTCCTCTATTGCTTCAAATCTTCTTAATCTTTACATTAGGTTGATTATCAACTTCATTCTTGTAAGTTTGGAAATCCCCTAAGGCTTCATCCTTACTTTTCAAGAGATAAACATAACAATATTTTGTGCAATCGTCTATAAATGTAATGAAGTACTTTTTCCCACCTCGATTTTGCACTAACTTTAAATCACAAATATCTGTGTGAATTAATTCCAGAGGTGTTGTGTTTCTTATTACTATTTCAAATGGCCCTTTAGTCATTTTTGCTTCAACGCAAACTTCACACTTATCAGTTGAATCGGATTTTGATATTTGAATTAAATCTTGATTCACTAATTTTTTAATTGTGTTAAAGTTTACATGACCTAATCTATCATGCCATAAATTAGGACTATCCGACAAGTAAACATAAAAAACAACACTTTTATTCTTCGCTTCAGCGCGGATAACATTCATTACATTCATCTTGAAAAGGCCCTTCTCAAGGTAACCTTTTCCAAGGAAAAGACCATTTTTAGTCAGTACAAATTTATCAGATTCAAACACCAATCTAAAACCGGCCTTACTTAACAAAGCCCCAGAGACTAAGTTCTTGCGGATGTCCGGGACATGCAGCACATCCATCAAAGTCAGCTCCTTGCCTGAAGTCATCTTTAGAACAACTTTTCTAATGCCCACAACATTGGAAGTAGCAGAATTTCTCATATAGAGCTTCCTTTCAGAATAGGGAGTGTAGGAAGAGAAACTCTCCTTATCTGCACATATGTGGCGGGTAGCACCGGTGCCTATCGACCACTCTCTTGGATTATCATCCAACTTAGCCACATTGGCTTCAAATACCACAGCTGCAAAGTCAAGCTCCATATCATCAACAATGTTGGATTGATTCCTGTTACCTCTCTGGTCTTCCTTCTTCTGGTTTCGACAATCCTTAGCTAAATGTCCGGGCTTGCCACAGTTGTAGCAAGATCCTTTGAAATTCTTGGCTGGCTTCTTTCTAGTATTTCCCGAATGCTTCCTCTTCTTACTGTTGCTTGTGCTAGCTTCAGCAAGATTAACCTTTGCTTCCATCTTCCCTTTATTAGCCTTAGCTTTAGCCTTGGCCTCATTCTTCCTGTTGTTTTCCTCAATCTGAAGATGAATAACCAGGTCTTCAAGACTCATTTCCTTACGCTTATGTTTGAGATAATTCTTGAAGTCCTTCCATGCTGGCGGCAATTTTTCAATGATTGATGCCACCTTAAATGGTTCATTCATAATCGTTCCTTCAGTAGTTAACCCATGCAGGATCAACTGAAACTCATCAACCTGGCTGGCTACGGTCTTTGAGTCAACCATCTTGAAATCAAGGTACTTGCCAACAACAAACTTCTTTGAACCGGCATCCTCGATTTTGTACTTTCGCTCCAAAGTGTTCCATAACTCTTTGGCCATCTCCACAAGACACTACACACTGTATAGGCTATCATCCAGCCCATTCATGATGTAATTCTTACACAAGAAATTACCATGATCCCATGCCTCTTTGGCAACCCTCCTTTGATGGTCGGGATCATCAATTGGTATAGCATTCTGCAGACTGAGGATGGTCAAGTAAAACAGCATCTTTTGCTGCCATCTCTTGAAGTCCACCCCAGTGAACTTGGCTGGTTTCTCACCATGCGCCGGGTGAGTTGGAGCAGGAGTTGTAACTACTTGATTGGTTGCATTTGGTTGTTTTTGGGTTGGAATTCCTGAAGACTGGGAAGTATTGGTTTCGTTTACCATCTCTTAAGAAACATAAAATACTTCTTACGATTGTTAGGAAATTTAACAGAAAATGTAACGGCTTCTTAAAAGATAATGGAAAAACTAACGGACAAAATAACAAACTGAAAATTAAGTCGAGGCTTGTGTTTGACACAATCTCCGTAAGAAGTATTACCCGGCACTGGTGCTGACGGTACTCTGACAATCTCCTCGTAAGATGCAATGACTTTACAATCGTTAGTAGAAGCACTTCAAACTAACGACTTCGGCGAACAAACTAACTGTTTGGAACTTCTGGACTTGAAAGGAATATTTATGCTACAATATGCTTTCTCTCTCTAATTGCTAATGAAAGCTAAATCACTGAATGATTGGAATAATTGAAACTGACATTCTGGGGGCCTATTTATAGATATTGAAGAGATGTGGTGGCTATTGGGAATAACCACAATTGGTGTCTGGTGGATTCTCTTCCGTTGAACCACTGCACCTGAGCCACGAACCTTGATCGATTTTCTAAAAATTAAAGGCTTCAATAGCTCCTAGTGACGATGCGCACATGCAAAGTGCGCCTCTAAAGTGCCCAATGCGCCCTTCGCGGGCTTCGCGCACTTTGCAGGTGTGGTCCAAATTTAGCTAGTATAAAACAGGCACAATTGGGCTACTCCTTCCATGGTTGGCCCAATGGTCCACCTAGGTTGGCCCAAGGAGGAACAACTTGATGACTCTTCCTTGTTTGCATCCACTTATAAACTAACATTACTTTACATCTCAAAGCAATGTGGGATAACTCTTTCATATCACATAAACTCTTCATTTTCCCATTTCAAGTTACAATCTTTAGCCATTAATTTCTCATTCACCCGGAAATGGTTTTGAGTAAATAAATGCATTTTCTTAATCTACAACAAATGTAGATTATAATTTTGTAACTTATTTCATTAAACAATAAATGAAACCCATTTGAAAATTGGGTCAAAACTTGGTCAAACCTAGTTTCTTAAACCCATTTACAACAGAATCGTGAATGGAAAGCTTTCATTATTTGGGGAAAGAGTATTGTTTAGGGAAAGAGAATTGATTAATGATGAGTGATACTTTTACCAAATCAAAATCTGTTTTTGGAATATATCCTTAGACAATTTGGCAAGCTCTGTGGGAAGCAATATAGGGTTTTGAATGGGAATTTGTGGGATTGATTAAAAAAATGAGAGAAAAAGAGCTGAGTGTTTTATAAAAATTGGGAGTTTGAGGGATTGATTGATGATGATGTCTGTACCAATTTGTTTTTCTGACTAACGCGGAGAAATTGGTTGCTATTGGTGTGTTTATATTGACACCTTGGGTTGTTGTTCAAAATGATGGGTCAGGTGATTTGGGTTATTGAAAGGTTATTGAAAAAAATGAGTTGGGAGATTTAGTTGGAAAGGCCAATTGTATTGTATTTGATTCACATGAGGTGAGATTAAGGGAGTGTTTAAGGGTATTACAAAGAATTTTGGAGGTGGGTTTGAATGGAATGAGGCCAAATTTTGTTGTTGTGGATGATGACATTGAAACCGTGGGGACTTTTGTGGGTGGTATGGAGTTAGAGAAGGGGAAGGGATAATGTGTTTAGGGCCATTTGTTATGGTATTAGGTGAAAATCTAGAAACAAGAAATGAAGTGGATTTTCTTAGGCTCAAAGGCTAAGGGAGGGAGGAGGTTCGTAACAAGTTGTTCTGATATTGTGCGGTTACTCTTTTCCACCCTTCCCCTTTTTATTACAATATTCTTCTCTTATGGTTGTTAATCCCCCGAGATTCTCAAAATATCTATGCCTATGCTTTTTCCAAGTAATTTTTTTTCATAGGTAATATCGTTTTAAAAAAAGGTGGATAGTAGCCTGATTTTAAAAATTTAGGCTGATAATAAGCTTGGGGAAATGTGTAACGAAAGCAATCAAATGGAAGAGTTAAGATATCATTATTTTGAGAGTAATCTTACACTTGAACCAACTCTGATGACTTGAGCGTTTTTCATCAAACTTACTCAAGCAATTGCCCAATATCCTATTTGGGGGTTTGATTTTAAGAAGTCTAATATGAAGTTGGTTCAGCTGGTATTGGATGAGTATGTTGTGGAGCAATCTTGCATAAATTTCAAATATTTAGGAAGATGACAATTGAGGCTCTTGCATATGCATTTCAAGACAGTAGTTTCATAGACTACAAATAGAGAAGTTAACATTTGGGGGCAAAACACATTTTTCAGCATGGATGTGATTAAGTGTTGCTAGCGAGAGATTACATTCGCACTAACGTAAATTAAGGTGAATGAGGGGACTTCCAAACTAAATGCTCATTTTGTAAAGTTCATATGTTACATTAAATGTTGTTCATGGTCAGGTTCACTAAGATGAAAGTGATTTATTTTTTTTCTCATTGATCAGTGTCAATGTTTGTTTGAAATTTGATAGCTATAGATTTTTCTTCCTCCGCAGTCCATCTTTCTATTGTTTCAATTCTTAAACTAAATATTTGTTTATGAAGTATGTGTACTTAAAGTGAGTATTGATGATCTGCCATTAGCTTCCTTACAAAGAGTTACTGCTTGCATTCTCCTCTTCTTCACTATAAGTAAGAGAGAGAGAGAGAGAGAGAGAGAGAGAGAGAGAGAGAGAGAGAGAGGTTGATGTTTGTAGACAATACTTCTTACTACACACATTAAATTATTTTTTTCCTACTTGCAAATATGATATACCCCATTTGATATAATGCTTCAAAGAATGATCATAACCCATTAATGTCTTACTAAAAAAAACTATTTTCTATAACTAATTTTTTTTTTCAAATGTTACTGATTAGTTGTACACTTTTCTAATTTTAATTTTGAATTGTGATTTCATTCTCAGATTGATTTGCACGATTTGTGTGGCTAATGAAAGTTGAAGCTGACTTCAACAGTTTACCTTGATACTTATTTTCTTCAAAACACTTAGATTAATGTATATAATTATCAAGTATGTACCGTATTTTTTAAAACTATATTAATTTTATGTTTTTTTTGTGTTATATACTCCCTCCGTCCCAATAAGTGCTTCACCCTTTTGGGTGGGCACGCAAATTATGAAAATGAGAGGGAAAAAAAATGTTGTGAGTGTAATTTGAAAATAGGAGAGAGAATTAATGGAGGGAATAGTAAATTATAATGGTGTTGTGAGTATTAAAATAATGTAGGAGAGAGAATGAGTGGAGAAAATAGTAAAGATTCTTTGCCAAAAAAGGAAAGGTGAAGCTTCTAACGGGACGCCCTTTTGGGTAATTAGTGAAGCTTTTATTGGGACGGAGGGAGTATGGATTTAGTTTTGGTATATATTTTTTTTTGTATTTAAAATTGGTTTTGAGTGTAAACCGCTAGAGCTACTATTGTTTTTTGTTTTTTTTTGGGTTGGCGATTCCATCATTTTTGTAATTTTTGTAATGTCATCGTGCCAGCGGCACGGGTAAGAGAGTACTAGTTGTTATGCAATGCATCTGAGTTATAATTATATACTCCGTTCCGAAAAATTTATTCCAATTTTACTTATGTTCAACCAAAAAAATATTTTTAGCCGCAACTTTATGAAAATCTAACTATTACTATGTATTTTTAAAAATTATTATTGATTCACCATTATTAATACGATTAATAATAATTTTTAGATTCGCATTGAGAATAATTAAGTTTTCATTGTATTTAAAGTTCGATTGAGTTGACTATTAAAATCAAATTGGGATAAACTTTTGGGACATATGTAGTACTTGATTAAATATTACTACTTCTGTCAAAAAATAAATGCAAAAAAATTTTTTTTTTTGCTATTTACCGAATAAATTTCCAGTTTTGTTCGTTTCAAAATATTTGTCACGTATTTAAATACAAATAACGTAGTTCAATTTTAATATTCTACAAACTAGTAAATCACATTTTTTAAAAAGGTTGCAATATTTATTTATGGAACTAAGGAGAAGGAGGAAGTATTAGTCAAAATCAAAATTGAAAGTTTTTAGTTATTGGAGAAGGAGGATTTTTTTCTCAAATAATTCAATTTTAAAAATTTAAATCCCAAAATAACCCATATTTGAAACTATTTGCTAAAATGACCAACTATTTGAAACTCGCTACACGGTGTAGCGAGTTTATATTTTTTCCCGTTAAATCGCTACACGGTGTAGAGAATTTAAATTTGCTCAATTTTATTTTAATATTTATGCTATTAAAAAAAAACTAAAATTTGAACTCGCTACACAGTACAGCAAGTTCAAATTGACAATAACCTGCTCCTCCTACAAAGGTCCAAAACAAAAATTATGTATTAATAAAGAAAACTAAATAGAAATATTATTTTTTCCATTTCAAATAAATACTTTAAAAAATATACTTCTATAAAGAAATTATAATCTTCATTTAAAAAATAAATATTACTTTTGACTCAAAGAATAACAAAAAATAATACTACATTTTTTTGTCCACATTACTTTCTTCATCCCAATGAATATTTAAACAAAAATACTGCTTCATTTGCCTCAAAAATTAATGTTTGTAATGTTAGTGTCTTCGTTTCAATATATGACATTATTTTTTTAAACAAATGAAGTAATATTTTATAAAATATTCATTGGGACGAAGATAGTAATTTATTTTTTTAGACGATGTAGTATTCTTTTGTAAAAATTAATGTTTATAATGTTAGTGTCTTTTTCTCAGAAAATGAATACTCCCTCCGTCCCACCCGAAAGGGCAATTTTGCCTCCATGCACGGAAAATAAGAAATGAATAAATATAATGGAAAATATAGATAATGGGGTTCAATTAAGGAAAAATTAACAAAAGCTGACTGAATGATTAAAAAGGTGGCTTTCCCACCAAAATTTGAATTAACATAGTAATACAAACTGGTGGAAGGACAATCCGGGTGAAAATTTAAATTTCCCACCAACAACACCAACTGATTAGTACTTCTATCAGTTTATAAACTGAGAGCACAATAATAAGAACCAATCCTTGCAGTTAACAGAGAAGCTATTTTCATAATACAATCCTTGTGGGAAAAAACAATTACAAATTCCCTAAACACCTTCTATAATTACACCCAACAACAACACCAACTGATTACCTACATACCAAAAAATGCCAAACCAAAAAATGCACAAAGCCAACATGTCAACTGAGGTCAAAAACTCATTGGCTCAAATGTTGATAGAAGGCCTTGAAGGTGGAAAGCTTCCAAAGGGCAAAATCAAAGAAGTTGCTTTAAAATTTGGGTTGCATCGGAGAACTATTTACAAAATCTGGAAGCTTGTCGAGGAGCAAAGGAGGAGAGGTATGCCCGTTCATCTATCATCAAAGAAAGTAGGAGTAATAAGGAAGAAATTAGTACAGCTGGATGTTGAGAAAATGAAAACAATTAATTTTCATAATAGAAATACCATTCGAAATTTAGGACAAAGTTTGGGGGTTAGTAAAAGCACGGTTGGGAGATGGAAAAAGGAGGGTGTGATCAGAGCACATACAAATGCTATTAAACCATCCTTACAGATGAAATTTTTTAACAAGGCTGAAATTCTGCCTAGCTGCATTAAAATATGATGTACAAGCAGGAACAACTAAGTTCAAAAGCATGGATAATGTTATTCATGCAGATGAGAAGTGGTTTCTCATGACAAAATGTAAAACAAGGTCTTATATTTTGCCTGGTGAAATAGAGCCTTACAGATCATGCCAAAGCAAAAGATTCATCAACAAAGTCATGTTTTTTTGTTGTGTAAGTAGGCCACAATATGATAGTAATGGGGAGTTGCTATTTGATGGCAAAATAGGCATGTGGCCTTTCACAAAAACAGAGCCAAAGAAGAAGAAATAGTAGGAATAGGGCAAACTGAACACTTGTGACCAAACCATTAGAATCAATCAACAAGGAAGTCACAAAGCTAATGTTGATCAACCAAGTAAGATTTCTTTTATTGTTACATTTATTATTCAGCTTTCGTGAGCCTTACAATCGCCATCTGAATGTGACCAATCCATTAATAACAATCAGCTGCTGAAATCAGCAACTGAAAGTTATTAATGGAAGCCACCAAGAAGCATCGAAATTCGGCGAATGTGACCAATCCATGATACAATCAGCTGCTGAAATCAGCAACTGAAAGTTATTAATGGAAGCCATCAGCAAGGCTGAAATTCATGCTACTGAATGTGACCAATCCATGATACAATCAGCTGCTGAAATCAGCAACTGAAAGTTATTAATGGAAGCCATCAGCAAGGCTGAAATTCAGCTACTGAAATCAGCTTTGGAAAGTCTCAGTGCTTTCATATTAAGAAAGCTCATCCTAGACTTGCTACTGAATGTAGGTAATCCCTGCAATCAAGGCTAGGTGGCCACCAAATGCAAGTAAAAATATTATCATTCAATGGGATAATGCACCACCCCACATCAAGAACAATGACCCAGAGTTTAGAGAAGCAGCAACTACAGATTGATTTGACATACAACTAAGATTTCAACCCCCCAACTCTCCTGATACAAACATCAATGATCTAGGATGGTTTGCTTCATTGGATGCAATTAAAACAGAGACTTATTCCAAAAGTGTTGATGACCTAGTGAAGGGAGTTTTAGAAACCTATGCAAAATTATCTCATAAGACACTCAACAAATTATTCCTTTCATTGCAAAATGTTATGATATCAATTATGAAAGCAAGAGGGCACAACAACTTTCCATTGCCTCATATGGGCAAGGATGCATTGGAAAGAGAAGGGAGACTCGAAAGAGATTTGAATGTGGAAATTGGGCTAGTAAGAGAATGTGTTCAGTACATGTTGCAGGTAGGTGATGGAGATGGTTTTGAAGGCATAATGACAGCGCTGGAAGAACAACAACTTCTTTGATTCATCAACAAAGTCAACAATCAGCACTCTCAGTTTTTGTTCATCATAGAGTATCCACTTAGCTAGTGATTTTATCACTATATTTTGATTGTAAAGTCTCAGTGCTTTCATATTAAGAAAGCTCATCCTAGACTTGGTATTTTGATTGTAAAGTCTCAGTGCTGAATGTTATTAAGAAAACTCATCCTAGACTTGGTATTTTGATCATCCTAGACTTGGTATTTTGATTGTAAAGTCTCAGTGCTTTCATATTAAGAAAGCTCATCCTAGACTTGGTATTTTGAAGGCATAATGACTCTTGTTATTTAGCAATTCCAAAAATCATTTCACCTCTTCAAAACCACACCAAAAACCAATGATCAGGTGGTTCTCAGATTTGAATCATCATAGAACACATAAAAACGAATGCTCGTGTAGTTCTCAGATTTGCATCATAATAGAACACATAAAATCCAATGCTCAGGTGGTTCTCAGATTTGCATCATCATAGAACACATAAAATCCAATGCTCAGGTGGTTCTCAGATTTGCATCATCATAGAACACATAAAGGGACATTTCATCACAGAGTCATAAAGGGACATTTCATCAAAATTGGACCAAAGCATAGCAAACTCAGATTGCATCATCATAGAACACATAAAGGGACATTTCATCACAGAGTCATAAAGGGACATTTCATCAAAATTGGACCAAAGCATAGCAAACTCAGATAATATCATCACAGAGTCATAAAGGGACATTTCATCATTTCACATAATCACTCAATCACAAATCCCAACTTCAGATTATGAAATTCATAGAAAACAAGTAAAATTTGAAGGAAAACATAACCTCGAGCCATACTATTTCCAATGTCTTGAGTTTCCGAAGAGCTTTCTGAAGGGTCTAGATCGGTGACAAGCACCCACGGTAGGTACACTTCCATTAACGCACGTAAATGATGGTCATCAGCTTTCTTTGACTCCTCTGATTTAGGGTTTGGTGGTTCTTTCATCCGCTGCTCATAATCCTTCACGAAAGCCTCGTAATAACCCAGGGAAGCACATCTATCTTCTTCCTTCTTCACCTCTTCGTAAACCCCCAAATTCGTTTCCTCGACAACGGTGTCTCGATTCATTTCGCATTCACTATCGGAGTAACTATCGCCTCCGATGACCAAACGGCATAGCAATACGCCCGATATGGGTCAAGCGGTGGCGGTGGCGATGGCGGCGGCGACGGCGACGGATAATCGTTCGCCAAATCAATCGATTCAGTGAATGGTAGGGATGGAAGAAGCGAAATACAAGGGTCGAGCCAAGGAGAGGACTCATCGTTAAACATGGGAGAAGAATTTTGTGGTTTTGAAGAATCCATGATAGATTGCTTCAGAAATGGCGATTTAGTGGTTCGCCACCAAGTGAGACAGCGTTGATGAAAACGAGCAGAGGGAGAGAGAGAGAGAGAGAGGACGAATCGATGGACATGGGAAACGGATTTTGTGTTGCCGGAGAATCCATGATAGAGAGAGGTAGAGAAATGGCGATTTAGGGTTCTTCCTCATACGCCGATGAAAAAACGAAGGGGAAGAGAGAGAGAGAGTTTCATAGATGGGGTTTTGTTTGGGTAAGTAATTAGGAGTGAGTTGGGTTAATTTATTAATTGGGTTGGATTAATTAGTGGAATGGGTAGGATTAGGATTAATTGGGTGGGGTAGGAAGAATATATTAATAATAAAAAGTTTCCTTTTTGGGGTTGTGCCCTTTTAAATGGGACGCCCAAAAAGGAAATTTGTGCCCTTTCGGGTGGGACGGAGGGAGTATTAATTTTTGAGACAAGTAAAGTAGTATTATTTTTTAAAATGTTCATTGAGATAAAGGAAGCAATTTTTTTTTGAATATAGAAAGTAGTATTAATTTTGGGACGAAAGTAATATTCATTTTTGAATTGAAGGAATTTTTTTTCTTAAAAAGTAGATTTTTTTTTCAATGTAAAAAAAAATGAACATTGTTTCCTTCGTCTCAATGAACATTTAAAAAAAGAATACTATTTTATTCGTCTAAAAAATGAATGTCATCTTAATTTCATATTTTGATACGAATGCACTATCATTACAAACATTAATTTTAGAGGCGAATGAAGTAGTATTAATTTTTAAAATATTCATTGGGATGAAGGAAGTAATGCTCATTTTTTTGGATAAAAAATGTAGTATTAATTTTTGGTTATTCATTTTGACTCGAAAGTAATATTTATTTTTGAAATCAAAAATATAATTTTTATAGAAGTATATTTTTTAAAGTATTTATTTGAGATGGAAAAAATAATATTTCTATTTAGTTTTCTTTATTAATACATAATTTTTGTATTATTATTTTGTAATTTAAAGTGAGACGGAGAAGTACAAGCTTGCTTTGGACCTTTGGATCTTTGTAGTAGGAGCAGGTTATTGTCAATTTGAACTCGTACCATGTGTAGTGAGTTCAAAAAAAAATTTTTTTAATAGCATAAATTAAAATAAAATTGAGCAAATTTAAATTTGCTACACCGTGTAGCGATTCTAACCGAAAAAATTATAAACTCGCTACACTGTTTAGCGAGTTCCAAAAAGTTGATCACTTTGGCAAATAGCTTTAAATGTGAGTTATTTTTGGATTAAAATTTTTAAAATTAAATTATTTGAGAAAAAAATCGGAGAAGGAGGAACTAAGGTTGCAATATTTAATTCTCTCTCTCTCTCTCTTTTAATTTTTTGAAACAATTTCTTAGAGAATTAAAATGAACAAATGTGTTTTTATAAGACTTTTAGTGAAATAAAATCTATAGTATACTCCCTCCGTCCCACCCGAAGCGTCACTTTTTATCCAAAAGGGTGTCCCGTTTAAAGCGTCACACTTTCCTAAAAAGGAAATATTTTATTAATATTCTATTACCCTTCCACTATTCCCTCCACTAATTCTCTCTCCTCTACACTCAACACACTTTTTAAATTAACTATTTCCTCCACTAATTCTCTCTTCTATTTTCAAATTACACTCACAACATTTTTTCTTCCCACACTTTTCCTTAATTTGCGTGTCACTCCTAAAATGGCGACGCTTCTATCGGAACGGATGGAGTAAATCACACCGGTGGGTGACAGTACTATGAACAGTACTATGAACAGTATCAAATATTAAATTTTCCATTTTGCCCTCACTAAGTTGTCTCTTTCCCATTTTGTCCTTTAAAATTTTTTTTTAATTAAAAAAAAAAAACGTGTCCTCGATCACGGGCTTTTAATTAATGGTCACTATTTTATTTTATGACAAGGATGGTTTAAATCACTTTCCATGATTAATTACAGGATGGGCGCCATAGTTTCAATGATAGCTACCTTCACTTCCCTCCCCTCCCCAATCAAAACTAACGCCCAACCATCTCCACATATAACTTCTTCCCCCATTGCCAACCACAATCTAATCTTTACTTGTTTTTTTCTCCATTTTTCGAAATTTTCCTTATAATTTTTGCAGGAAACCCGGATATGATTTTGATTTGATTTATAGAACACCTGTGATTCTTCCTCTTCCTTTCTTTTTGGGTTAGTTTTTTATATAACGTTAATGTAAGGGTTTGTTTAGTACGCATTTATTTATTTATTTATTTATTCTTGTAATGGAAGCCTGAATATGATTGCTTGAAGATGGTTTTTGGCTTCAATGTTTTGATATTAAATTGTTGTTAATTGATATATACATAATAATAGTTTGATTTTTTAATCTGCTTTTTGGGAATTGCATCTGAGAAAATTCTGGAATCAAATATAGGATTCCAGAGAGAGAGTTTGTGATTGGTGATTGAGAGAGGGAGTTAAATGGCGGGAATGAACGGCGGGGATGAACTTGCATCATCTATGAGCAGGCGAATGAGTTTACAGTCATCTAGTAGTAGAAGGAGTTGGGCCTCAAATAGTATGAGGGAAGCTTTTACAAATCCTACTGGAGATGTTTTTCAAAGGAGCAGGAGAGAGGAGAGAGACGATGATGAAGTTGAGCTCATATGGGCTGCCATTGAAAGGCTCCCTACTTATGATCGATTAAGAAAAGGAATGTTAAAGCAAGTTCTAGAGGATGGAAAAGTTGTTCATGAAGAGGTTGATGTTTCCAATCTCGGGATGCATGAGAAGAAGCTACTAATGGAGAATATACTCAAGGTTGTGGAAGATGATAATGAGCGGTTTCTTCTTAGGCTTCGTGAGAGGACTGATAGGTGAATTTTGAATCATCTTAGTCTTTGATATTGTTTTCACTTTCATGATTTATAATGGAAAATTTATATGACTTAATAGGGTTGGAATTGACATTCCCAAGGTTGAAATCCGGTACGAGCATTTGTCAATTGAAGGAGATGTTCATGTTGGATCAAGGGCTCTTCCTACTCTACTCAATGCTACCCTTAATACCATTGAGGTAGGAAATCTTTGTGTTCAATTCCCACATCTGAATTATTGTCAAACTAGAGATATGTTCATGTAACTACTCAATCACTTATAAGCCAATAAGCTATCAGCTATAAGTCATCGGTCATCAACTATGACAAACGGGCCTTATGTATATTTTGACAGTTTATGACATTTTTTTCATCAAAATTTGGTGTCAATAGGGGATTCTTCGAGTCTTCAGGCTAATCCCATCGAAGAAAAGGGTCTCTAAGATACTACAGGATGTTAGTGGAATTGTTAAACCATCAAGGTATGCTAAGAAGTTGTACATTCGTTGGGCGTATGAAATCTTGAATTGTTTCTCTTTCTTATCACTTTTCGTACTGGATGCTTATTAAAAATTACCATGAATGAGACTTTAGTTATTGGCATACCATTTGTAATCGACCTGTACTCATTTCAGGATGACACTTCTTCTTGGGCCTCCTGGCGCTGGAAAGACAACATTGTTGAGGGCACTTGCCGGAGTTCCAGACACAGATCTAAGAATCAGTGGGGGAATCACCTACTGTGGTCATATGATGTCCGAATTCATTCCTCAAAGGACTTGTGCGTACATTAGCCAGCACGACTGTCATCATGGTGAGATGACTGTGAGAGAGACATTTGATTTTGCAGGACGTTGTTTGGGAGTAGGAACTAGATATGACCTCTTGGTAGAATTGTCCAAACGAGAAAGAGAACAAGGGATTAAACCAGACCCTGAAATAGATGCGTTTATGAAAGCTACTGCAGTTGCTGGTCAAGAATCTAGCCTTGTTACAGATTATGTTCTCAAGGTTAGTCTTCCAGCTGACTTTTTTTTTTAAACATTATAAGACAAAAACATTAAATTAATTATACATCAATTTACAGATACTTGGATTAGATATCTGCGCTGATATATTGGTGGGTAATGATATGAGAAGGGGCATATCTGGTGGACAGAAGAAGCGTGTCACCACAGGTATGAAAAATGAAGAAGGCTTCCATGTTTTTATGCTCTCAATATATATTTTGTTTCTTATTATTTCATTTTATGCTAAAATGTAGGAGAAATGTTGGTCGGTCCAGCAAAGGTTTTTTTCATGGATGAAATTTCAACTGGTCTTGATAGTTCAACAACATTTCAGATTGTCAAGTATATGAAACAAATGGTTCATATCATGGATGTAACCATGGTAATCTCCCTTCTGCAACCTGCCCCAGAAACTTTTGAACTTTTTGATGACATTATACTTTTATCAGAAGGTCAAATAGTCTACCAAGGTCCACATCAGCACATTCTTGAGTTTTTTGAGAGTATGGGATTTAAATGCCCTGAAAGGAAAGGAGTTGCAGACTTTTTGCAGGAGGTTACGTCGAGGAAGGATCAAGAGCAGTATTGGTTCAGAAGAAATGAACCCTATGAATATGTTTCGGTGCCCCAATTTGCCCGTCGCTTCAGCTCTTCTCATGTCGGGCAGAAGCTGTTTAATGACCTTGGTACCCCACATGACAGATCAAAAGTGCATCCTGCTGCACTGGTGACTGAAAAATACGGATTATCCAACATAGAGCTCCTCAAAGCTTGCTTGGACAGAGAATGGCTTTTAATGAAACGTAACTCTTTCTTATACATATTCAAGACAACTCAGATTACTATCATGTCGATTATTTGTTTCACAGTGTTCTTCAGAACAGAGATGAAACATGGTCAAATACAAGATGGATCAAAATATTATGGTGCACTATTTTTCAGTCTTCTAAATGTGATGTTTAATGGGGCAGCTGAGCTTGGGTTGACCATTATGGGACTCCCTGTGTTTTATAAACAACGAGATTCATTATTTTTCCCTCCATGGGCGTTTGGTCTTCCCATTTGCCTTTTAAGGATCCCTATTTCTATTGTTGAATCGGTTATATGGATTTGTCTCACGTATTATACTATCGGGTTTGCTCCATCTGCTAGTAGGTATGTTCTTGCATTACTAGCTTTTAATTCACTTACTCCTTCCGTCCCTAACTGAATATCTAATTTTTGTTCAAGGGAAGGGACAACCTGAAAATATATACTTTTTGTAAAATTTAATGATAAAGATGCATAAATATTCTTTTTATTCACTTTTTGAACATTTGGTTTTGCTAGTGTATGATGAATAGTTAAAAAATGGTAAAAAAACATTGAGGACATAAAAATACATTCATATTGGGTCAAGTTTTCTTGAAAATGGACATTCATTAAAGGACAGAGGGAGTAGAAGTTTTCATGCTAAGCATGGGTAAAACATGTTGATCAAGGCTTTGTGCAAGCATATGATCAACAAAGCTGATTACGTATTTTGTATCAAAAACTCTTTTATAAGACTGGCTAAAAAATATTACCTACTTAAATTTTCAGGTTTTTTCGCCAACTTCTGGCCTATATTGGTGTACATCAGATGGCTTTGGGACTATTTCGCTTCATTGGTGCACTTGGAAGAACAATGGTTGTAGGAAGTTCTCTTGGTACATTTTCACTACTCTTGGTTTTCGTCCTTGGTGGATTCATTGTTGCTAAAGGTTGGTATTTTGCATCTTGTACTTGGTATTTTTTTCTTTTTTTTTTTCTTCTAAAAATATTAGTGCCATTTCTATTGCAGATGATATTCAACCATACATGCTTTGGGGCTACTACATTTCTCCCATGATGTATGCACAGAACGCCCTCGCCATGAATGAATTTTTGGATAAAAGATGGGCCGCTGTAAGTACACGCTTTGAATGTTTGTAACACGGGTATATTTTTATTATTATGAAATCCCATTTGATTATTTAAAATGGACCATTTTGTTTAACAGCCGAATCCCGATCCAAGAATAGATGCACCTACCGTGGGGAAGGTTCTTCTCAAGTCCAGGGGCATGTTTATTGACGACTATATGTTCTGGGTTTGTGTGTTGGCACTATTTTGTTTCGCGATAGTTTTCAACATCTGCTTCATTCTTGCTCTGACGTATTTGAACCGTAAGATTTTATAATGTCAACGTATTCTTCCTTTAAAAATGGAATAATTCAAAGTTTTCCTCCTTACTGTCTGTTTGTTTAAAAATTCAGCTTTGGTAGATTCCAAAACTGTAGTTGAAAATGAAGATGGCAAGAATAAGAAGAAGAAAACGAACCCATATTCTAATTCAAATGCAGCCACGAATCGGAGTTTGTCGTCTGTGGCTCCCCCAAATGGAGGTTCAGTGTTGCACCATTATTTCAAGTCTTTTTTAATTAATTGGTCTTCTGATCTTTTCTGATTGGTTACTGGCATAGACATGCAAGTGAGGAACATGGGAGAACGTGTCAATTCTCGTAGTGCACAGAACACAGCAACAAAGAAAAGAGGAATGGTTCTTCCATTTCAGCCTCTGTCGATTGCATTTGATCACATGAACTACTATGTAGATATGCCTGCTGTAAGTCACTTTTTCTTACTGACAGATTACTGACGAACAATCAGCTTTCTTTGGCTTTACACAACTAATGTGAAAATTCTGACCCTCATTACCGATTATATTGGTTTTAGAATAAGATGTTCACTCAGTATAATGTTCTTTGTCCAAAATATTCGATCAGTTCAGAAAAATATTTATCTTCAATTTTTTTAAAAGTTTTTTTTTTTCACTGCATAGTTTTGATTTATTCATCAGGAAATGAGGAGCCAAGGAATAGAAGAGTCTCGTCTCCAACTTCTACATGATGTTAGTGGTGCTTTCAGGCCGGGTGTTCTGACAGCATTAGTTGGTGTTAGTGGAGCTGGGAAGACAACTTTACTGGATGTTTTAGCAGGAAGGAAAACCGGTGGGTACATTGAAGGAAGTATCAGTATTTCTGGTTACCCAAAAAACCAGTCAACTTTTGCTCGTGTTAGTGGTTACTGTGAACAAAACGATATACACTCTCCTCATATTACTGTTTACGAATCTCTTGTTTACTCTGCTTGGCTAAGGCTTTCTCCAGATGTGAACGAACAAACACGAAAGGTAAGACTTCCTGGCCTTATTACCCAAAATACAGTCGGATTTTTGATTAAAAATATGCATGAATTTGTTGTTTTTAATGATTACGTACTATTGTAGATGTTTGTCGAGGAAGTTATGGAGTTGGTGGAGTTGAACCCTGTAAGGAATGCTTTGGTTGGTCTTCCAGGAGTAGATGGTCTTTCAACTGAACAAAGGAAGAGGCTTACAATAGCTGTTGAATTAGTTGCTAATCCGTCCATTATATTTATGGATGAGCCAACTTCAGGATTGGATGCTAGGGCTGCTGCCATTGTTATGCGCACTGTCAGAAACACAGTTGATACGGGGCGAACAGTTGTCTGCACAATTCACCAACCTAGTATTGATATTTTTGAAGCTTTTGACGAGGTTTGTTATTTGTTCCAAGGATTTTATATGTCGCAAGTGAAATGACAATTTTGGTTTCATTTCAATTTTCCCCTTTGTTCAATTTTATGTAAGATAAAGGACTATTTTACCCCTGAATCTTAATATAATTTGGACTCTGCATGAGAAGTAAATAGTCATTTAGGGGGTAAAATTAGACGTGGCCAAATCCGGGTCCGGGTACGGTTACCGTTCCGACCCGCCGGGTACGGGTCTGAAAAATGAGGAACCGGAACCGAACCGCCAATTGTACGGGTACGGGTCCAACGGTTCACGGGTCTTACACGTTCCGGTTCTGACGGGTCAAATACGAGTACGGTTCCACGGGTCCGAACGGGTACGGGTCGGCCATGTCTAGGTAAAATAGTCTTTTTGCTTACATAAAATTGACAAAAGGGAGAAGTGAGACGTAATCAAACCCGGGGAGGTGGGGGGGGGGGGAGGGGTGAGACTTATCCAAACTTTAGGGGTCGGCAGTGGCATTAACCCCAAAAACTTAAGCTTATAATCTATTTTTCGAAGTACGACTCCTTTTCGGGACAAACATAAAAGGGAAGTGACTCTTATTTTTGGGACGGAGGTAGTAATTCAATGACTATGGGGGTATAAGTATCTAAGCTAAAACTTTTGCTGTGCAGCTGCTGCTGATGAAGAGAGGGGGATGGGTAATTTATACTGGACCTCTTGGACATCATTCAAAGCTTTTAATAGAATATTTTGAGGTGAGTATTTCCAGATTTTATGGTGAACTTAGTCAATGAACATCATTTTGAATGTTACCCGAGAGTGTAATGGATGTTCAGCTGTCAGTAGTCTTTCTCATAGCTAATACAATATCAAAATTTCAGTCCATTCCAGGTGTTCACAAGATTAATGATGGTCAGAATCCAGCTACATGGATGCTAGAGGTCAGTTCACCAGCAGTCGAGAGTCAACTGAATGTTGACTTTGCAGAAATCTATGCCAACTCTGATCTGTACAAGTACATATACCACCTTTTTTTCTTAAATTCCTTTAACTTCCCATTAAATTTCATTGAGCATCCCCTCTCACACACATACACACATACAGGAGGAATGAGGCGTTGATCAAAGAACTGAGTACTCCCGCACCAGGGTCAAAAGATTTATATTTTCCCACAAAATACTCCCAATCTTTCTATACCCAATGCATAGCCTGCTTATGGAAACAACATAAGTCCTACTGGAGGCATCCGCAGTACAATGTTGTTCGGTTCTTAATGACAACAGTTATTGGTCTTATATTTGGACTTATATTCTGGAACACAGGGCAAAAAATGTAAGTAATTCTATACTCCGTATCAGATTTAATGGGAAACACATAGTTATTCGCATGTGTATATTCTAACAGTTTGAATTTATTCCAGGGATAAACAACAAGATTTATCGAATCTGCTAGGTGCTATGTATTCTGCTGTTATGTTTCTTGGAGGAACCAGTACATCTGCTGTGCAGTCTGTTGTGGCTATCGGGAGAACTGTCTTCTATAGAGAAAGAGCTGCAGGGATGTATTCAGCATTTCCTTATGCATTTGCTCAGGTAAAAGAAGCAAAGCAACTTACTTTTGAATACCCTTATTTTCTACTCCCTCCGTCCCAAAATGGTTGTCCATTTTATACTTGAAAGAGACATTTTGAAATAGTTGACTTTTAAACAATTTTAGTACTAGCAAATATACACAAGAAACCTTACAGACTTGTAGTATTGCATGTATACATTGGAATAGTATGATATTCTAACAGAAATATTTTGTACCAGCAAACATTTGGCAAAGATCTCACAAAAGGGTAGTCAAAGAGTCCAAAAACTTGCCCAAAATGAACATATTACTGGTCAAGAATATATTTTGATCTCATTTTACTCCTTTTTCTTGCAGGTGGCCATTGAGATTTTCTATATTAGCATCCAAACTATGATTTACAGTCTTCTGCTTTACTCGATGATCGGGTTTGATTGGCAAACTGAGAAGTTCTTCTTGTTCTACTTCTTTGTATTTATGTGCTTTGTCTATTTTACCCTTTACGGGATGATGCTTGTAGCACTCACTCCAAACCACCACATAGCTGCCATTTCAATGTCATTCTTCCTCAGCTTCTGGAACTTGTTCTCTGGTTTCCTTATCCCCAGAGTGGTAAGCCAAAAAAAAAAAAAACTGAATTTACTACACATTCCATTCGAAAAAAGCCTATTCCGAGCCATTTTCTATTTTTTAACTTTTTATTTTCTATTTTTTTGCAGCAAATTCCAATATGGTGGAGGTGGTATTATTGGGGTTCACCAGTGGCGTGGACGTTATATGGCCTCATTACATCTCAAGTGGGTCAAAACACGAATCTAGTTGTCGTTCCAGGACAAGAGTCGGTAACAGTAAAGCAATACATCAAAGGGTACTTTGGGTACGATTATGACTTCCTCGGATGGGTTGCGTTAGCAAACGTTGGCTATGTTGTTCTCTTCTGCTCTATATTTGCATTCAGCATCAAATTCCTCAACTTCCAAAGAAGATAGTGAAAACTTGGGAGTCGATCAGTTTTGGAGTTTACACGTACTTTTACAACAATAGATCAGAAATATAGTCGTATTTTCAACTACTAGAACAATTATTTATAAGTATACATTCATCTTTTGTTTGTACTGTATTTGTCAGCTAGTGTTGGTTTAACTGACATTATACTGTATGTAGATTTACCACAGAATAATGTAGATGAAATTACCTGAAATTTTTAAGACGGTTATGTAAATAATGCTTTACTAGCTACTTTGAACATTGCCCGTAGAGTTGAAAAGGAAGCTTAATAGAACCACTGACGATCCGGCCTGGCCCAGCCCGTCAACGAAGGGCCAAACGGACAAACGGGCTTTACCCGGCCCGTCCGTGTGAGTAAACGGGCTAAAGCCCGGCCTGGCCGTTTTGAGGTGGTGAGGCCCGCCTGTATAGCCCCGATCCAAGGATCCACGGGCGAAACAGATTTTACCCTTTTTTTTTTTTTTTAATTTGAGAATGCTTGAAATTATTTTTAAAAAATACAAAATTCTTTAGAATTAAACAAAGAATCTATAGTATAAATGGGAACTCCCCCATGAACAGTTCTTTGAACAGTTCCAATGGGGGAATTTCCTATTTTGTCCTCACTATTTGGTCCCTTTTTCATTTTGCCCTTAATTTTTTTTTAATTTAAAAAAAAAAGTTAAAAAAAAAACAAAAAACGTGGTCTTGGACACGGGCTTAGGCTAGTTTTATATATAAAAAAAACAACTTAGTCCCAATAATGTTAATTATATTTTCTAAGAGGTAATATTATAAACTTTTATTAACTTAAGTAAATAAAAGTTTATAATTATAAATTTTTATTTAATATAAATTTTTATTTACTTAAGTAAATAAAAGTTTATAATTATACCTATTAGAAAATATAATTAACATTATTGAAACTAAGTTGTTTTTTTAATGTACATTTTTTTTTAAATAAATGAAGTATACCTCTTAGAAAATAATTTAGTAAAAATAATGTAAATTTATTTTTTAATAAATGAAGTATACATTTGTGAACGTTGTAAATAAATGAAGTAAAATTATGAAATAACGTAGTCAATTTACTAATAGAACACAACATATTTTTTTTGGATTTTCATTGTCTTCAAATGATGGAAATTTAAATTACATAGTCTTGAAATGTCATAGTCTTAAAATAACAAATCGTCACATTTCAAGCAAAACATAGTCTTGAAATGATGAAAATTTAAATTACATATTTTTTAAATAACAAAGTCTTGAAATAACATAGTCTTAAAACATAATCATGGAAATAATTAAAAAAAGTC
Organism: Adenophora triphylla var. japonica; assembly: GCA_022495995.1. NCBI lineage: Eukaryota > Viridiplantae > Streptophyta > Magnoliopsida > Asterales > Campanulaceae > Adenophora > Adenophora triphylla. The sequence continues at coordinate 129,954 of JAFEMH010003660.1, forward strand.
TTCAAATATTCAAATAACATAGTCTTCAAATCTTCAAATTAAACATTGTCTTCAAAACACCAAATTAAATATGATCTTCAAATTTTCAAAGTCTTCAAAAAGCTTTGAATCTTCAATATCGTTGTAGCTTCAAACTCTTTGAAATTGTTGAATTCTTCGAATCTTCTAGCATCCATCTCTCAAAAACTCTTCGTTGAGATCGTCTTCATCGGGGCTATCACATTCATCATCTTCAAGATCTCGAAATGCGCCTTGTTTCCTCAATTCCGCATCAAATCTGAAAGACAAATCAACCTCTCAATTAGAGCGGGCTTGAGTTTATTCCTCTTTTTCGTCACGACTCTTCCTGCAGCACTAAAAGCAGCCTCCGATGCTACCGTGGACACCGGAGTGGTAAGTAGATCACGTGCCATCACAGAAAGAATAGGATAAATATTAGCATGAGATTTTCACCATTGGAGGACATTTAAGTCCTCAAAACTTTCACCATCTAAGGGGTAGAAGGGACTATCAAGGTATTGGTGTAATTCATTCCCCCCACTTTCAATAGTAGTACTAGAAGAGGATGACCCTTTTGTTTTCTTCAAGAAACTCCAACCTTTTTTAAACAACTTAGTTTTCTCTTTTCCTAATCTTTCGGATGTAGTGTTTGGCCCTTTGAGTATTCTACAATAGTGGTCATACAAACGAAATAGGATGGTGTGAATTTCCCTAAGTTGTTGCCTAGACAAAGTGATTACACTATTAGGTTCAAGCTCGGGCATCATGTTTTCATAAAATTGATCAAACAATTCACCTAATAAGGTGAACTTAATTCTAGGATCCATTATCGCGGCTAATTGGGAAGCTATAGGAAAATGTGGATAATACTTGGTGAATTTTTTTTCCATATCCATAACGGCACCTCCAAAGATTTCATGTGTTCTATGTTGGCTAATAACCCCACTTATGACACATAGCTCACGACATTAAATATGGGAGGTGGGATAATAGCTTCCCGAAAATATTTTGGTAGCCCTCCAAAAAGGTTTAAGTAAACCTAATAGTGCAGTGACTATCGACCAATAATGATCACTAACTTGGTTGTCCATTTGATAATTCGCAAAGTATTCCTTTATGACCACCTTATAGTCAACTGCTCTCTTCAACATGGTATAGGTTGAGTTCCACTTAATATCCTCGGCCACTTTCGACTTCAAGTATTTCATGTTATATGTGGCACATAAATCGGCATAAACTTTCAACCTTGGCCCGGAATTTCGAATAACATGGCAAGCCGTGTTAATGTGGCTGGTGAGGTACTTTAGTGAGCGTATCAAATCATGGATACATAGATTAAGAATGTGACATACACACCTAACATGAAACAAGGTGCCATCTAGAGGAGGATCAAATGCTTCGATCAACATTTTGGCAGTGAATGTATTATAGGTAGCATTATCAAAAAACATGGTGAAAATTTTGGGCGTAATGACATACTCACTTAATACATCCTTAATATGACTCGTACATTGCAAGGACGTGTGGGGATATGACATTTTTCCAAAGGAAATCACCCTCTTTTGCAACAACCAATCATCATCAATCCAATGAGCAGTGATACAAGTGAAGGTTTCGAAACTAGAACTTAGAGTGGCCTTCCAAGCATCGGTAGTTAAGCAAATACCACCCTTATGATCTTGGAGTTGACTCGCTAGTTTGAGTTTACCTGTTTGGAATAGCTTCTTTATATGCCTAGTAACGGTTTGACGACTCAATGGTTGGTATGAGGGGTTAAGGCCTTGAGAGTAGAGGGTCAATCTATCATCATCAGAAAGTGACATGGGCAATCGACAACTCACTAAGAACATGGTAACCAAATCAGCATCCACTCTTGGGTAAGTGACACATGGTATATTGAGTTGTGTTTGAATTGTGCCATCTCTCCCACTAGCGGCTTCAAGGTAATGGTTATCCATGTGCCTCTTTATATGAGAGGTATCTGAAGCACCCGGAGGGGATAAATATTTCTTGCATCGTTTGCATTGGGATTTTTCCACACCATTAAGAATCACCAAATCATATAAGTGGGTAGACTTAGACACTTTGGGAGCCTTACCCTTATTACCCTTTTCCTTTCCTTTTCCCCTTGCACCGCTAGGTGCACTACCTGAGGCAACATCGGTAGTAGGTGTATTTGAAATTGTGCGAGTTTCGTGGGTGACTTGTACATCGTCATCCTCATCCTCCTCCTCACCCTCGTCTATGTCTTCTATGCGATGATAGGTTCTAGATGTATAGTTTGTGTTGGGCTCATTCATCCAACCCGGGTCCGAGGTCGAATCCGGAGTATAGCCGCGAAATGGAGGGGTGTTGATTGGATTTGAGAATTGATTAATTAGATCAAACATAATTTTATCATTACGGTCCCTAAGAGAATTATCTATTAGTCCTAAATTTTGATGAGGTACATTACAGTGCAAAAGAGAATTATCTATTGAGTGGCGGTTTGGAATGGGTACATTTTGATTTTGAGTTTGATTTTGAAGTGGTGGTGGTGGGGGGGAGAATATGCAAATATATCATTAACTATATCATCCATGATAACTAGTAATTAAAGGAAAACAATTAACTAGTAATTCAAAAACAATTAATTAGCAATAACAAAAACAATTAACTAGTAATTAAAGGAAAACAATTAACTAGTAATTTAAAACTTTTTTTTTGAAATTTTTTATTTTTTAAACAACTGTTTTTTCAGATTATTTTTAATTGCTGTTTTTTTTCCAGATTTTTTTAACTACTGTTTTTTTAATTAAAGGGCTGTTTTTTTTTCAAAATTTTGAAAGAAACAATTAAAGTCTTAAAGGAAAACAATTAACAAAAAAAATTAACTAGCAATTTAAAAAGTTTTTTTTTTTGGAAAATTTTCATTTTTTAAAGCACTGTTTTTTTCAGTATTTTTTAAACTTTTCGATTTTTTTTCAGATTTTTTTAACTACTTTCTTTTTTAATTAAAGGACTGTTTTTTTTTTTCGAAATTAAAACAATGAATTAACTAGCGATTTAAAACATTTTTTTTGGAAGTTTTTTATTTTTTAAAGCACTGTTTTTTTTCAGATTTTTTTTAACTTTTCGATTTTTTTTTCCAGATTTTTTTAACTACTTTTTTTTAATTAAAGGACTGTTTTTTTTCAAAATTTTGAAAGAAATAATTAAAGGAAAACAATTAACAAAAACAATGAATTAACTAGCAATTTAAAACTTTTTTTTTGGAAGTTTTTTATTTTTTAAAGCACTGTTTTTTTTTTCAGATTTTTTTTAACTTTTCGATTTTTTTTCAGATTTTTTAACTACTTTTTTTTTAATTAAAGGACTGTTTTTTTTCCGATATATTTTAAGAAATAATTAAAGGAAAATAATTAACTACTTAACACAATATTTAACTAGTAATTAATAGCAATAAAACTAGTAAATACTTTTTTTTTTTTTTGGAAATTTTCGGAATTAAGTAATAAATAACAACTAACTATTAACACAATATTAAAGCATGAAATTTAAGACAATATGAAATACTTAAAACAATAAAATTACCTCCACCTTCTTTCTTCATGGGATGGGTTTGAGAAAATTTTGAGGTTGTATGAAATTTTTGTGGGAGAAAATTAGATGTAAGAAGAAGTGTTATTTATAGTGTTTCAAAAATTGATTTTGACCAAAACTATCCCTAAATATGGCTGTTGGGAGGGGTAATTATGTCCCAAAAAATCTATATCTGGTAAAGAATCATATATAATCCCTCCGTCCCGTTTATAGGTTCATCATTTTGAGCATGACACGCAAATTAAGGAAAAAAGCAAGTGAAGAAAGTGTTGTGAGTGTAAAAGTAAAATAGGAGAGAGAATGAGTGGAGGGAATAGTACATTTGAAAAGTGTTGTGAGTATAAAAGTGAAATAGGAGAGAGAATGAGTGGGTGGAATAGTAAAGATTCTTTGCCATTTTAGAAAAGGTGAAGCTTTTAACGGGACACCTGTTTTGGCAAAAGGTGAAGCTTCCAATGGGACGGAGGGAGTATGTAGGATGGTGGCTCGACATTCTGCTGGCGAGGCGGGCTCCCCACCTAGGGTGAGGCGGGCGCCTGGATGCCGTAGCTGGGGGTCTTGGATGGTAGCTTTGGGGCGGCCGCATGGTTCAGGTGAGGCGGGCGCATCATTGGCAGTAGCTGAGGCCGTGGTTTTGCCATCGCCACGCGGGCGCCTGGATAAGTTGAGGCGGGCGCCTCAAGGCCCAGCGGGGGGTTTAGTTTGACGGGCTTCTTTATTATTCTGGTCTTTGTTTTGGGCTAGGGTTTGTGATATATAAACATGTTTGTAACCCTATGTAAACTTGATGAGATCATTGCACACATAATAAAGAAGTAGTAGTTCAAAACCCCAAACAATTACATCTCTTTCTCTTTCGATTTATCAAATTGCTTGTTTGTGTGTTCTTGGTTTTTGTCAATAGCTTCCGCTGCGATTGCACAACAACGGGTATCAGAGCACGGCTGCGATGGCTGGGGTTAATTCTATCACTGTGAAGTTCGATGTTCAGAAATTCGATGGGCATGGAAACTTTGCATTGTGGCAGAGGAGGGTGAAGGATTTTCTGGTTCAAGCAGGCTTGGGAAAAGTTCTTCGATATTCGACTAAACCCGATGATATCGAAGAAGGACCATGGAAGGAGTTGCAGGAACGGACTGTGTCTTCAATACGGCAGTGTCTTGCGGATGAGGTGGTGTATCATGTGATTGATGAAGAATCACCGACGAAGGTTTGGGAGATTTTGGAGGGCAGGTATATGTCGAAATCTTTGTCAAACAAGTTGCATCTTAAGCAACGGCTGTATGGGCTTAAGATGGCTGAGGGTTCTGACCTAGAATCTCATATACACACGTTTAATCAAATTTTCAATGATTTGGTTAGGGTGGAGGTAACGTTCGAGGAGGAGGACAAGGCATTGATGCTGTTTAATTCGTTGCCTACTTTTTCAACATACGAAAACCTTATTACTACGTTGACTTGAGGGAAGGATACTGTGGAATTGCAACCGGTCACAGAAGCTCTTCTAGCTTTTCATAAACGGAAGAAGTCCGTTGATGAACCTGCGGGTGAGGGGTTATTTGTGAAGGAGAATCAGGAACGTGGGAGCACCCAGTCCCAAGATAATTCGGAAAGGCAGGCTTCTCGTTCGCAGTCAAGGAAGAATTATAAGGGGAATTATTTCAAGTGTGGGCAGAAGGGGCACAAGAGGCAGAATTGTCCGGAGAAGGGGAACGGTAAAGGCAAATCAACCTCTTCAAAGTCAGTTAATGTGGTTAAAGATTGCTCGGAGGATGTAGATGGTGATATGCTCATGACTTCATCAGCTGTAGATCACCCAACAGATTGCTGGAATCTGGATTCAGCATGTTCATTTCATGTGACGGCGAATCGTGATTGGTTCGATACCTACAGGTCAATTAATTCTGGTATAGTTACTATGGATAATTGTGCTACATGTAAAATTGCTAGCATAGGAACTATAAGAATTAAAATGTATGATGGTTTGGTTAGAACATTATGTGATGTTAGACATGTTCCAGAGGTCTCTAAAAATCTGATTTCATTGGGTACCTTGGATGCAAACGGTTTGACCTATAAAGCTCAAGGTGGAGTATTGAAAGTTGTTAAGGGTGCTATGGTGGTGATGAAGGGTGAGAGGGGTTCTAAAAACATTTACAGGTTGCTAGGAAGCACGGTTGTAAGTGGAGTAACATCAGTTGAATCTGAGGTAGATACTAATGCCCTTCTATGACATATGAGGCTTGGTCACATGGGTGAAAGGGGGATGCGTGAACTTCATAAACGCAAGTTGTTGAAGGGTATGAAGACTTGCAAACTTGAGTTTTGTAAGTATTGTGTTCTTGGAAAGCAAAATAAGGTGCAATTCAAGACGGGTAAACATACAACAAAGGGCATTCTTGATTATGTTCACTCAGATGTGTGGGGGCCAGTTAGAACAGAATCAAGGGGTGGACATTATTACTTCGTGACGTTTATTGATGATTTTTCGAAGAAGGTTTGGGTTTACTTCATGAGGCACAAGTCAGAAACTTTTGAGAAGTTCAAGGTGTGGAAAGCTGAAGTGGAAAACCAAACAGGGAGAAAAATCAAGTGTTTGAGAAGTGATAATGGGACAGAGTACACAGATGGCGAGTTCAAGAAGTTCTGTAGAGAGCATGGAATCAAGAGGCACTACACAGTACGCAAGACACCACAGCAAAATGGTGTGGCTGAACGGATGAACAGATCTATTGCAGAAAGGGCTAGGTGTCTACGATTCAATGCAGGGTTGGCGAAGAACTTTTGGGCTGATGCGGTGAGTATGGCATGTTTCTTGATAAACAGGTCACCGAGGGCTTCATTGGATAACAGGTTTGCGGAGGAGGTATGGACGGGTAATGAGGTAGACTTCACCGATATCCGGGTGTTTGGGTGTCCATCCTATGTGCATATTCCTGGTGAAGAGAGGTCGAAGCTTGACCCAAAGTCAAAACAGTGTATCTTTCTCGGGTATGAAACAGGTGTGAAAGGATACAAGCTTTGGGATCCCAAGTCAAGCAAGGTGGTGATCAGTAGGGACGTGGTCTTTGATGAAAAGGCTATGTTGAAGTGTACTCAAGATGATGAAGAGAAGGTGCCAGAAAACAAAGGGAGCGAGAAGCAGGTTATTGAGGTGGAGTTACATGAGGATGAACAACTTTTGATAACATTTAATATAGGGGGAGTTTGTGTTGTATTTTCATTTAATTGTTCTTATCTATTTAATTATTGATCTCATTTGGTTAAGTAGGACTAGTTGGAGGAATATATATACATGCTTTAATATATTCATTAATTTTTCATGCTACACATCTATATTTAATCTATGTCATTTAGTTAGATATATATATGTATATATATATAAATATATATATATATATATATATATATATATATATGTATATATATATATATATATATATATATATATATATATATATATATATATTTATATGTATATATATATATATATGTATATATATATATTTATATGTATATATATATATATATATATGTATATATATATATTTATATGTATATATATATATATATATATGTATATATATATATTTATATATATATATATATGTATATATATATTTATATGTATATATATATATATATGTATATATATATTTATATGTATATATATATGTATATATATATATATATATATATGTATATATATATTTATATGTATATTTATATGTATATATATATGTATATATATATATATATATATATATATATATGTATATATGTGTGTGTGTGTGTGTGTGTGTGTGTGTGTGTGTGTGTGTGTGTGTGTGATTAATGTGGGTTTAGTTGCGAATCAATTACAAGGATTGCCCCTTTAGTCCTTATACTTATAAAACTAATGGACAGAATTGTTGAATGACAATAAAGTATACAAAAGGATTGTCATTTAACATTATAAATATGATTTTATAAAGGTTTATTAAGTATTAACACATGTTTTGACAATCCAAGTGGGAGATTGTAAGAACATGAATTGCAAAATGTGTATACTTAGTAAATATACGTAAACATGTAGACGTACATGTATAAATCATAAATATAATATTTTATAAAGTATAAAAAATTAATCAATGTGTAGAATTCGTGGGCTAAAAGATTACCTATTTATGATGGACAAAAGGTAACCTTTTTGCTACTTCATATGAAAGGGCGTTGTCCCTAAATGAAGTGCCTATTGGTTTTCTATATATAGAGGCTTTCCATCAGCCATAAAACCAACACATAAATTCATATACTCCATATACATAATCTGAGACTAAGTGAAGGCATTAATCATTTAGAAGACTTCGTCTCCCTACTTATTATTTCTTCTTCTACAAGCATTCAAAGAACATCAAGGCATAATATGGATTCCTCAGGTATACGCTTCCGCCTCTATTTCTTTTTTCATTCCTATTCAAGACCTGAGTATAACTTGAGTATATTGGAATATAAATGTTCCAACACAATATACTAACATATAGTACTATATTAGTATATTGGATTCTTTTTTTCTACTTGAAAGGTAATTATTAAATATTGAAGTGGAAAGGCTTTGAAGAAAAGAGTTTATGTAGGGTGGGCTTTCTTTATCATACTGATTTTGTATATATTTTTCAATTTATAGTTTTATGTCTTTAAACTTGCACTCTACCCTATCATAATCACTGTGTATGGTCTCTTTAAATTTCCATGAGATCTCATCATATTATAATATAAGGATTAACTAAAAAAGAAGGCATTGATTATAAAGATACATTTTCTCCGGTATCGTCTAAAAACTCTTTTAGAATCATTATGGCACTTGTAGCACATTTTGATCTTGAGCTTCATCAAATGGATATAAAGATAGCTTTTCTCAATGAAGACATTGAGGAAACTATCTATATGAAGAAACCAAAAATGGTGATTGATTTAGATCAAACTAATCAATTAGTTTGTAAACGTAAGAAATCCATTTATGGGCTCAAGCATGCTTCTCGTCAATGGTACTTGAAATTCAATCAAGTAATTCTTTTATTTGGTTTTGAAACGAATCTTGCTGAAGATTGTGTGTACCATAAGTTCAGTGGGAGTAAATTTATAATTTTGGTCTTATATGTGGATGATATTTTTACTTGCTAGAAATGATAAGGACCTTTTTAAGGAAACTAAGAAATTTCTTTCAAACAAATTTGAAATGAAAGATCTTGGTGAAGCATCTTTTGTATTAGGAATCCAAATTCACCGTGATCGTTCACGAGGTGTTTTAGGATTGTCGCAAAAGAGCTATATAGAGAAGGTATTGCAAAGGTTTAACATGCAAAATTGTAAATCACATGACACCCCTATTTCTAAAGGAGATAAATTCAGTTTAAAGCAATGTCCTAAAAATAATATAGAATCCAAGTTTATGGAAAATATCCCTTATGCATCAGCAGTAGGAAGCTTAATATATGTGCAAGTCTGCACTCGTCCAGACCTTGCATTTATTGTTGGAATACTTGGTGGATTCCAAAGCAATCCGGGTAAAGAATATTGGGTTGCAGCCAAAAGAATGATGAAATATCTACAAAACACTAAAAACTACATACTTACATATTCAAAATCAGGATCATCTTGAGATCATTTGGTATTCCGATTCTGATTTTAATGGATGCCAAGATAGTCGAAAGTCGACATTTGGTTATGTCTTCACATTAGCCGGTGGAGCAATGTCTTTGAGGAGTTGCATCCAATAAAGCTATATGGCTGCGTAAATTCATTAAGGGACTGCAAATTGTCAATGGTGTTAAAAACCGCTCAAGTTATATTATGACAATCAAGCAAGCAGTTTTGTACTCCAATAACAATGAAAAATTCATCTGAATCCATGCATATGAATATTAAGTTTCTTATTGTAAGGGAACGAGTACGGAATGAACAAACAGAAATATAACTTATATGAACAAACTCCATGTTAACGCATCCATTTAATAAAATCGTTATCTCTTATGGTGTTTCACATAGGTGTTTCACATAGGTGTAACAACTTTTGATAACATTTAATATAGTGGGAGTTTGTGTTGTATTTTCATTTAATTGTTCTTATCTATTTAATTATTGATCTCATTTGGTTAAGTAGGACTAGTTGGAGGAATATATATACATGCTTCAATATATTCATCAATTTTCCATGCTACACATCTATACTTAATCTATGTCATTTAGTTGGATACATATATGTGATTAATGTGGGTTTAGTTGCGAATAAATTACAACGACTGCCCCTTTAGTCCTTATACTTATAAAACTAATGGACGGGATTGTTGAATGACAATAAAGTATACATAAGGATTGTCATTTAACATTATAAATATGATTTTATAAAGGTTTATTAAGTACAAACACATGTTTGGGCAATCCAAGTGGGAGATTGTAAGAACATGGATTGCAAAATGTGTATACTTAGTAAATATATGTAAACATGTAGACGTACATGTATAAATCATAAATATAATGTTGTATAAAGTATAAAAATTTAATCAATGTGTAAAATTCCCGGTCTAAAAGATTACCTATTTATGATGGACAAAAGGTAACCTTTTTGCTACTTCATATGAAAGGGTGTGGTCCCTAAATGAAGTGCCTATTGGTTTTCTATATATATAGAGGCTTTCCATCAGCCTTAAAATCAACACATAAATTCATATACTCTATATACATAAACTGAGACTAAGTGAAGGCATTAATCATTTAGAAGACTCCGTCTTCCTACTTATTATTTCTTCTTATACAAGCCTTCAAAGAACATCAAGGTATAATATGAATTCCTCAAGTATACGCTTCCGCCTCTATTTCTTTTTTCATTCTTATTCAAGACCTGAGTATAACTTGAGTATATTGGAATATAAATATTCCAACACAATATAATATATAGTACTATATTAGTATATTGGATTCTTTTTTTCTACTTGAAAGATAATTATTAAATATTGAAGTGGAAAGGCTTTGAAGAAAAGAGTTTATGTAGGGTGGGCTTTCTTAATAATACTGATTTTGTATATATTTTTCAATTTATAGTTTGGCCAATCAGACTTTTAAACCATTGTACTATTATGAAGCTGCGGTTTTAACCATCGTTGTTTTTTTTTGACAATTTTAACCACCCTTCTAATATTATGCAGTCATATTAACCTTATTCCCAAACTCCATTAAAAAAATCTAACTTTCGTTAAATAATTTAACAAAACATAACAAGATTATAACCTATATGATGACTTGGTAATAATTTTATGCATGTATCGCGGACATATATTTACGTCTGAGGGAAAAAAAGCCCTAAAAACGATAAGAGCGCAACAGAGAGTGAGAAACTTAGGGTTTTTTTTTTTTAACGGAGTAAATATATGTCCGCGATACATGCATAAAATTATAACCAAGTCATCATCTAGGTTATAATCTTATTATGTTTCGTTAAATTATTTAACGAAAGTTAGATATTTTTAACGAAGTTTGGGAATAAGGTTAATATGACTGCGTAATATTAGAAGGGTGGTTAAAATTGCCAAAAAAAAACAATGATGGTTAAAACCGCAGCTTCATAATAGTACAAGGGTTTAAAAGTCTGATTGGCCTTATAGTTTTATGTCTTTAAACTTGCACTCTACCCTATCATAATCACTGTGTATGGTCTCTTTAAATTTCTATGAGATCTCATCATATTATAATATAAGGGTTATTTTGTACAAGGGAATTCAAGGATACAGTTGAGTTGTCTTTAGTTCAACTTCTTTCATTATCTACTCAGCAATCAACCCTTTTCAGTTTTAAGACAGTTTCTTTATTTCATCTTTTTCTGTTAATATCTAAGCTAGTCTCAGAAATGACCAAATTTATAATATAAGGGTTATTTTGTAACTTTTTCGGTTTGACGGTTTAGCTCGAAATGGTTCGGTTCGGTTCGGTTTGGTTGGTTTGGAGGAGTCAGACCGCAAACCAAACCGAACCGCATAGTTTAAAAGGTCCGGGCTCATCGTTTAAAATGACAAACTTTTACACTTATAACACCAATCAATTTACTATTATTTTCACTCATTCTTTTTTCTATTTCACTTTTTATATTCACAATATTTTCTTTCATTAATTCTTTCTTTTATTTTTTCTTAATTTTGTATCTAAAAATTTAATATTAAATGAAATGGGACTGTTTTAAAATAGTTGTAACAATTTTTTTAATTATGGAGCAAAGAGCATCCAACTCAAATCTAGTGGCTTAACCAAAATAATGGGTAGGGAATCATATTTGGAGTTTTCCGGCGAAAATTCATATTTGGAGTTTTCCAAAATTGTTAGGTGGGAGTGGGACTGGAAAAGGAACGGTAGTGTGTAACAGCAGTAGTTAAATAAAGAAAGTAGGAACACGTAAATAAAGAAAGTAGGAACACGTAGCGGAATCACATGCACAATTTTTTTCTTAATATATCTACCTACCTTTCAAGGTTTTCCGGCGAAAAGTCATATTTGGAGTTTTCCAAAATTGTGAGGTGGGAGTGGGACTGGAAAAGGAACAGTAGTGTGTAACTGTATCTATATCTATAGGATAAATTACGGAGGTCCTTGCTACAGTAGTAAGTGACGAAATTCTCATTTTGTTCTCATACATTTGTCTCTTTTTTATTTTGCCCTTAAAAAAAAATTTAAAATTAAAGAAAAAAAAAGTGTGCTCGAGCACGAGCTTAATTAAAATAAATAAATAAATAAAATAAAAAGTTACGTATCCTCAGACACAAGCTTATTCTAATAGTTAAATAAAGAAAGTAGGAACACGTGGCGGAATCAAATGCACAATTTTTTTCTTAATATAGCTACCTTTCAAGGTTGCGTGCGGTTAAATAACAGAGACTTTGAATGAATGAGGTTACCCTTACCCACCCAAATAAATATCTCATAATAGGTTTCTATTGATCCATCATATTCAGAAAGGTATGTTTTCAAATTATTTTTAGTCAAAGTTTAACTTTATTTATTTCTTTTTTTTTGAGATTCACATTTAAAAAAGAGATGGCACTTCACAAATGTCAAAGGCTCATCCCGAAAATAAACAGGAGATACATTTCTTAAACTACAACAAAGATATGACCCGTCTAAATCTTGAGATCCTCGAAATCCATTCCAAGAAGAACTTGGAGACTGCCTCAATCCGGCATTTAATAAAATCTTCATCTCATAAAATTTTGCGCTAAACACTTGATGTACAGAACCGGTGTTGACGGAAAAACATCCACCATAAATCTCAAAATCTACGACCCATCCTTGTGCAGTAAGATCCATGATATCCACTTTGATGCGAGAAAATGCGAAACTCTGAAAGTTTCGTGTAGCTAGGAAACTTAGATCACGCAACAGGCAAAGGATGTGAGTACAGATGTGTCTCACAACTGTCCACACATCCACAGATAATGCAGCGGAATAAAGTAATTAAAAGCAAATAAAATGCAATAACTCAAGAGTTATTTACGCTTACTGATCTGTGTGATCAGCAAACTAGGCTTACGCCCAAAAACTTTTCACTATAAAAACTTTCGTTTCTTACAAAAAAACAAATAAGTGAAAAACTAAAATATGAAAATACTAAACAAGTTCTAATCACCTTCTACGATATGAACAACTCCCCTTTCCCAAGTAGGACTTATTCAATCAGAAGTAAAACAAGAGAACTTTATAAAAACCTAGATGTGAGTTACGGATGTAAGCTCACAACCTAAAATCAACAAGGACGTATGCAATGAAGTATGTGTATTTTTCTCTCTAAAAACCGTAGCTTCTCATGTGCAGAATGTCTTGAATTTATAGTGCACCATTGAGAAGATCTTCATGCAATCGACCTCTTCCTTTGTGAGAATCCTTTTCCTAAATGAAAACATAAAACACACTCACAAGGAAATCAAATATTAGTAGGTTAGTCCTAATATAAAACTATGTACATAAATAAAAGATATTTACTATATTTACAATTCCTAGTCAAAGTAGAATACTTATAAATCTCCATGAAAGTCTCAAAATCTTCTTACCATAATAGAAGACAAAATAAATAAGGAAACAAGTAGTTCCCTAAAAAAGCTCACGCTTTCAAACTCGTCGAAATTACAAGATTAAAAAAACAACAAACCCAATAACACACAAACATAATTCTCACATTGGAGATGAACAAAGGCTCTCACATAGAAGAGAAACAAAGGCTCTCACATAAAGAAGAGAAATTTATTATGCGATAAAATAAAAAGGAAAAAAGGAAAATCAACAATACAATTATTATAATCTCAATAAATTGAGATTACAACAAATGTGTTGTTGTAGAATGATTACAACAATGCAAACTAACAGAGAAAAGAGATCAAATTGAATGAGAAGACTTGCCGGAATTGATACACAAAGAATTCTGAGAGGAAGAGAAAGTAACTAAGTTTAACTTTATTTTGGGACATAGAAAGTATTATTAAATAATAAATTTGATTTTTTTTGACATTTATTTAAAGATAGAGATATTAAAAACAACTCCAATCCTACTTCAAAATTTCATAATAATTAAAGTATAATTCTTTTCTTAAGTTAGTTTCAAATATTGTGTTATTTTGAAGCCGCTTCATCTTACTTCAATTTTAGTGCAAGTTTTAAATGATGCAATAATTTAAAACATCTCACATTTTGCTTCAAATTTATCAACATTTTTTTGATAATAAACTTTACTAGCTTATTGCTTGTACAATGATGAACGTTTATTTATCATATCATTCTTTATTTTCTATTTCAATTATATTTTGAAGTATTGCACTTTAATTATCTATACACTTTCAAAAATTTTACTACGTAAATATATTATGAACTATAAAATTTGAGAAAAAAATCATCATTTACGGAAAAGGTTTTTTGATTGAAAATTTTCAAAAGATTATTCATTTTGGAACAAAAATGGTTGTTCAGTTTGGGATAAAATTAGTATTTTTTAATACTCCCTTCTATTTTAAAACATGTATTATATTTTAATTTATTTATCAATTTCATTGAATTTGGATTAAACTTTTATTTTAAATATTAATGATTTTAAGAAATTGTAAAATTTAATATTGATAGTAAATTTAATAGTGCATCAATACACATGGTTAGAATATCAAAGAATATTATAGTTTTATAATTTTTTTTGTTATGGTTCAATCATATTGAAAAAATTTCAAAATATAATAGTTATTATGAAATATATAAAATTTATAAATGGGAGAGACTATCTCCATCACATAATTTACTAATTCACATTGCTTTTCTTCTTCTTTTCTTTAATTTAAGAGTTGGTCTTATGAAAAACGCGTTTTTTCTGATACTTAGGAAAAACGTGTTTTGTGTTTCTTCGTTTGTGCTAGTGCCAGTTTAACAAATTGCCAGTGTGACAAAGTGCCAGTGAGTGTGTAACAAAATGCCAGTGTAAAAAAGTGTCAGTACCATTTTAACAAAGTGACAGCACTATTCACACTGGCACTCTGTTACACTAACACTGGCACTTTGTTACACTAACATTTTTGCTGGCTCTCAAAAACACAAGCACTGGCATTCAAACACACATGCACTGGCATTCAAAAACACATGCACTAGCACTAAAAAACACATACACTGGCACCCAAAAACACTGGTAATCATTTTTTATGGCTCTCAAAAACACAAGCACTTGCACTCCAAAATACATGAACTGGCACTCAAAAAATCATACACTGGCATTGGCTCTCAAAATCACAAGCACTGGCACTCCAAAATGCATGAACTGACACTCAAAAAAAATATATACTGGCATTAGTTTACACTGGAACTGGCACTCAATGGGCCTGACTCAGCCTACTTACAACACACTGGATCCATAGGATACTATGACTGTGTTTGGGAACCCAAGAATTGTATTTAAAAATTGGAAGAGCAAAATGATTTCTGCAGATTCAACATAAAAATTGAGTTGACAAACAAACCCAAATTAGTCAGATTGCATTCTTCAACAGGAATCGAACATAAGAACTGAAAGTTACGCTGGAAGCTGTAACGGAGTTCGGAATCAATTACGGGGGTGGAATCATCAAAATCATCTCCGGCATCGGGAAATCTTGAGAGAGATTAGATCGGAAGGTTGAAGGGAATTGGATCGCCGTTTGGGTAGAGAGGGAGAGCTCGGTGATGGGCTTGGCCGGAGAGGGAGAGACCAGGTGAGGAGGACGATTTAGGGAGCGAGACCTCTGTTTGCGTTTAGAGAGAGAGAGCTCGTGAGGAAACCGTTCGTTTAGAGAGAGAGAGTAGAAAACAAGTTTTTTTATAAGTTTAAAAAAATGCGTTTTTTACAAGTTTTTGGCTTAATTTAATATAAAAATTGAGGCTATCATTTCTCATTGGTTTATAATTGAGTAAAAAAACTGATAAATTCATCTCTCAATTTTTCACAATTGATACTCAATTTCTCTAATGTTTAAATTTAAAAATTGAGATGTTAATTTCTCATTTGTTCATAACTAGTACTAACCCTCGTTTCAAGGGCACGGAGTGACGCCTACCCAATTGCGGTTCTACTAAATTTATTTTCTCATTTTTTAATCAAAATCGTCGTGATTATAAAAAAATATCATGTCCCAATAAACGATTAAGTAGGCACATTACCGACTGAAATGTATTTGTGCATTATATAGATATGACAAACAATTGACAAAAATATTATGCAAACATGTACACAGAAACTTCAAACTTCAAAATGATAAAACAAAGGATCCTTAATCTCCTCTTTACTTGGACAATATACATTATAATATGAAATTTCGTCCCCATCAAAAACAGTTTTAATCAATTATGAAATTAAAACAATATATAAGGATTGTAAAGACAAAACCTAACCCAATTAACTAAAGGTTCCACCACCATATTATGTGAAAGGGTAAATACCTAAATATGCCCCTAAATTTAGACTTTGTATGCAGATTTTTCTCTAACGTCGATAATTGACATCCTTGCCCCTAAACTCATGTAAAATGAGAGTATATTTGTCATTCGTTAAAAATTTGTCCAAAATTTAACGATTATGGGACCTAACTGAATCAAAACGACGTTAAAGGGGTAAACTATAAATTAAGGAGTTGAGATTATTAAAAAATAGGTTCCTCCTCACTTATTGATCTTTTTTCATGTTAGTTACTAGCCTTTTTTCACATTGGCAAAAAATATTTTTATTATTAAAATTAATAATTTAAATTATTATCTAGCATAATCATGATAATATTTAATAAAAAAATCCAGCAGCAATTTTTTTAGAATAATTATTTTTAATAATTTTAGCATTTTTTTTTTAAAACTGATGTTGTTTATCTCTTAATAATTATTTTATGAAAATCCTTTATTTTTTCTAAATATTTTTACTAAATAATATGATTTTCTTTTTAAAATTATTTAGAAAAAATTAGAAAAAATTATATATTTTATATTGATATACGAATACATCATAGGTTATCAATTATTAAAAAGAAAACAAAAAAGAAAGGGCCAAACTTGAAGAAAACAGGATGGGAGTTTCGAAATAGGAGAGAAGGGGTGGTCAGTTAAAGATGATGAATAAATAGAGGATGAACCTAGACATGTGGGTATTTTTTTATTTTTTTTTATTTGGCAATCTATGATATATTCTTATATCAATATAAAATATATTAATTGTAATATGTAATTTTTTGGTATATTTTTAAATAATTTTAAAAATATAATTAAATAATTTATTAAAAATAAATATATTATGTAGAATTAGTTAGAGGAAATAAATGTTTTCATAAAATAATTATTCAGATATAAACTTTATTTTAAAAAAAAATTATTTGTTAATTCTTTTATTAAAATAAATATTCTAAAAAATCATGCTTAATTTTTTTATTAAATATCATCATGATTATGCTAAATAATAATTAAAAGTATTAATTTTAATAATAAAAATATTTTTTGCCAAGGTGAAAAAAGCTAGTGACTAACAAGAGAAAAGATCAATAAGTGAGAGACCTATATTTGAGTAATTTCAACCCCTTAATTCACAGTTTATCCCTTTAACATCGTTTTGATTCAGTTAGTTAACAAAATCGTTAAATTTTGAAAGAAATTTTAACGAAGGGCAAATATACGAAAAAATACAGAATTATGCCCCTAACTTAAGGATTTGATGCAAATATACCTTTAACATCAAAAATTGACACATTTGCCCCTAAACTCAATGAATAATAGGGCAGATTTGACCTCCATTAGTTTTTCATCCATCATTTAACGATTATGAAACCTAAATTAAATTAAAACGACGTAGAATGGGGTAAATTGTGAACTATTAAATTAAAAATCCTAAAGAAGATTTATTATAAAATTAAGGGCTAAAATTAAAAAAAAATTAATTTACAAGTAATACCCTTTTCTTTTACCTTCAACTCATCTCTCACCCCTTCCCTCTGGCTACTCTCCACCCTTACCCATCGCCGCCGGTTCCGATCATGTGCTCCTCCACCCTTAGCCAACATAAATTAAACCAAACTCAAATCTAAAAACTTAAAGTTTCCTTCAATCTCAATCAAATCTAGAAATCATGGCTAAATTTCTCCCCTCCTTTATCCAGATCGAGTTACCATTTCCATTTGGAACATCATAGCTAAAAAAAGTTTAATTTTATAAATTTCTCTCCCACCCTCACCGACCGGCTACATTTTTCTCAGAAATTCAACTTTCAAAAATCAAAACACCTATTTTCATTTTTCATTTCATATCTCTCTATCTATCTATTTATACATATATATATATCTCTCTCTCTTGTTTGAACCTTTCAGCTTTCTTCCTCATGTTTTCACAAGATGGGTTTAAACACCAAAATCTTGAATTTCCAATTTTCTACAATAATTGTGTATTCATACACTGTTTGTTTGCCAAAGGAATCCTAAAAGATCATGGCACCCACACCTTCAAAGTCAAATTTCAGAACCCTACCATCCTAATCAAGAATACCCAGATCCAAGCATTAACACCGTCTCAAATCAACATGGCTAAACCCTACCAAAACCATAATTCCACACCCCTCACCGAACCCACAGACCACAGACCACCCTGTTGAAGTTATTGGTCGGATTCAGGACTACACCGATCTGCAATTTGAAGTGGGGTTTGTTAGAACATGGATTAATAATATGTGTTATTTAATTCCATATGTTATAATCATTTAATAATGTTAAAGTATAGACCAAATATGTAGAATTCCATTAGGTGTAAGTACCATTAAATGATGGGCATAATGGTAACTTCTCACCGCCTTCTTTACGAAAGGGTGTAGTCCCTAAATGAAGTGCCCCTTCTCAATCTATATATAGGCTATCCATCAGCCCATTTGAGACACTTAACTACATTACAATTCAGTCATAAAATCATTCTTCATTCATCTAAGAAGAAATAGTGTGGGCATAATCATTTAGAAGTACTATCTCCCTACTCTCTCATTTATTCAAGAACAAGATCAAGAACACAATCATGGATTCTTCAGGTACACGCTTCCGTCTTCATCTTCTTCTCATTCTTAATCTAGTTGTGAGTCGGTTCATGGTTTGATGGATCGTTTTGCTCCAACAATTGGTATCAGAGCCTACTCATATTCTAGATCAAGTTTGAGTATTATGAAAAACCTTTATGTTTTATTATGCTTTTGATTCTTCAGATTCCATGTTTATCATGTGTTCTTGAATCATTATCATACTCTAATTCAGATTCTAAAGTATGGTGTTAAAACTTAATTATAAAATTTTGGTTTTACTCAAAAGGCTTTTCAATTCTTAATGTAAGATTATCCCATTTTGGACATAGCCACCATCATTGGATGCGTTGTGAGTTTGTTCAAATGCATAGCCACACATTTAAAAATGTGATGTGAGTATGCGGATCTACTTGCTTTGGTTGAATATTGATTCACCATTAAGTTAAGAATTGATAGTCTAAATCTAGAAAATTGGATTCTTCAGGGTGTTGGATGTTATGGCTCGATGTCCTGGCAAAGGGCCCGACGCCCTCTCTATAGGTCGCGAGGCGGGCTCTGCTCGGCCGAGCACCTCCCTTGACTCGGCCGAGCACCCCATTTGTATCAGCACAACGTTTGAAAAATTTTGAAAAGGCGCCATCCAACGGTCATGATGCTCGGCCGAGTCAAGGATAGTGCTCGGCCGAGCACCCATAAGGACTCGGCCGAGCACCCCTAAGGACTCGGCCGAGCGTGAGTGATCAGAAAGGGGTGTTCTCTGGAGTGTTTTGCTCGGCCGAGCACTTTCCTTGACTCGGCCGAGCACCACTTGAATTTTGCCAGATTTTCAAAATTTTCAATCTTTTGCTATTTTGATCAATTTTTATTCATTTTTTGAGTAAAGTACACATTAATTTGCGCCCAGAATTTTGTGATAATTTATTAGTAAATTGTAGTATCTGGACACCAGTTGCGCTTCGGCGGTTCTTATAAGTTATCAAACTTTATAGAATGGACGGGTAGAACAAAAGGATTACTATCTTTTATTAATAAATTTCATTAATTACCTTAAGGCCTTTTGTTTCCGATTAATTATATCCTTAACATTTTGGACAAAATTAACATGCTTGTTTCCCAAAGGAGACCTTGTTGATTAAATTCAAAATTGTTAAAAGATGAATGTAAATGTTGATATGTGATAACATGCTTGTTTTCCAAAGGAGACCTTGTTGTTGACTAAATATTTGCATTCATGGGTAATAATTGAATTAAAATTTTGGTCATTTTAAATACTTTGAACCATCCCAAAGGAAGGCGGGTGTTTAAAGTGAATTGTTTATATTCTTTATTGCCGGGTAACAAGTACCTTAAACTTTAGGACATTTTTTATACTTGAACCGGCCCAAAGGAAGGCAAGTATTTAAAATGTATTGTTTAAGCTATTTGTTTGCCCTAAGATAAATCAAACTGTGAGTCAATTTGTAATCCAAAGATTAGTCTTGATGTCATATTGATTATCTTTTATTTTGATGGAATTCATTTGATATAATTAATCATTGTGTGGATTCTTATATATGTTTTGTTTCATTCTTGTTCTTCTCCTTCAAATTTGATTAATACTTCATCCGTAACTACTGCCATTAACAATGTACCTTTGCTTACTGGGACTAAACTTAAAACTGGGAATATTAATGGATTACTTTCACATATGACATTAGAGGAAGATAGGATGAAATATCTTAAATTAGAAAGTACTCACTCAACATTTACTTCTTCTCGTGGGATTAAGAGAAGAGGGAAGGAAATTGCGGTTGCAAGTAAGAAGCATAAGGGATCATTTAAGGGTCATAAAGTCAAGAAATGCTTCTTTTGCAAAGACCTTACTCGCTTGAAGAACGACTACCATAAGTATCGCAAATGGTGAATTCAGAATGGTATGTCATTTGGTCTTGTTTGTACTAAGGCAAATTTGGTTTCAATTCCTTAATATACATAGTGGTTGTATTTGGTGCAACAACTCACATTAGTTCATGTATGCAGGGTTGCCTGAATTATCGAATCCCCAGTGAAGATGAGAAATACATCAATTTGGAAGCTGGAAATCCGGTTGAAGTTATAGGCATAGGGACTTTTAGATTAATGTTAAGTACTGGCTATTATTTTAACTAATACATTCATTGTACCATCTTTTGATGGAATTTAATATCTATCACAATTTTGGACAAGGAAGGTTACTCTTGTTCTTTTGATAATAATAAATGTGATCTTTATTTTAAATTCCAAACTTGTCGGTACTAGTACTTTGTCATATATCGATAATCTTAATTTACTTGACACACTCAAGAAAAATGAATGAGTCCCATAATAATGAAATCAAAACTAAAGGCACTAAGCAAAAGTTATCAAGTGAAAATTCTTGTATTCTATGGCATAGGCGTTTGGGTCATATCTCCCAAGAGAGAATTGATAAAGCTTATGTCGGAGGGAATCCTAAAATAACTTGATACTCCGGATAAAACTTTTGCATTAAGTGTTTTAAAGAATAAATTTACAAACATTAAAGGAAATAGAATTTTGAGAGTATCAAATGTCTTGGAACTAATTCATATGAACATTTGTGGACCATTCACTAACCCTTCATGGAATGGTCAACAATATTTCATTACGTTCATGGATGATTACTCTCGTTATGGATACATTATTTTCTTCATGTAAAGTTTCAATCATTGGACGTTTTCAAGTCTTTTAAGGCATAAGAAAGACTATTAAGAACGTTAAATCCGATCATGGTAGTGAAAACTACGGACGGTATAACGTATTGGGTGAATAACGTACGGGTCCTTTATACTCGCTATTTTGAAGAGTGTAGGATTGTCCCTCACTACACCATGCCGGGCAAACCTAGCATAGTATAGTGGAGAGACATAATAGAATCCTTAAAGATATGGTAAGAAGTATGTTTTCCTGTACTTCTTTACCTCACTCATTATGGGCTAAGCATTAAAAACCGCAGCTTATATTCTCAATAGAGCACCTTCGAAAGCTACCGACAAAACCCCTTATAAGTTATGGACGAATAAAAAAAACGTCCTTAAATCATCTTCATGTATGGGGGTGTCCAGCAGAAGCTAGACCTTATTGGCCTAATGAGGGAAAACTGGACCTTAATATTGTTAGTAGCTATTTTGTAGGGTATGCCGAGAGATCTAGGGGATATAAATTTTATGACCCCAAAACTAGAACATCTTTCGAGACTGGCAATGTTAGGTTCCTTGAGGATGTTGAATTTAGTGGGAGAAATAGTAATGATTTTGAATTTGAAAAGTTAGAGGAACCACTCTTTATTCCTCAAACTTTAGTTCCTGTTGGAAATCAAGTAATTGTACCTGAAATTCAACAAATAACATACAATTCAAAATAATATAGAGACTCCCGTAAATAACGGACAACATGAAAATGTTGGACATAATGAAATTCAACAACCTCAAAATGAGGATGAACCGGTGCCCTTAAGGAGATCTACTAGAGAAAGAAGAAGTGCTATTCCGAATATTTATAATATGTATCTTGCAGAGAATGAGGACACCTTAGGTTTAGTGGGAGATGATCTAATCACCTTCCATGAAGCCATTAATAGTTCTAATTCTCATAAGTGGATCAATGCCATTAATGAGGAGTTAAAATCAATGAAAAACAATGACATTTGGGATCTTGTCCCATTACCTGAAGGTGTAAAACCTATTGGTTATAAATTGATATTTAAAATCAAAAGGGATTAGCAAGGTAATATGGAAAGATATAAGGCACGTCTTGTTGCTAATGGATTTACTCAAAAGGAAGACATTGATTATAAATAAACATTTTTCCGGTATCTTCTAAAATCTCTTTTATGATCATTATGACATTAGTGGCACATTATGATCTCGAGCTTCATCAAATGGATGTTAAGACAGATTTACTCAATGGCGACATTGAGGAAACTATCTATATGAAGAAACCAGAAATGGTGATTAATTCGGATCAAACTAGTCAACTAGTTTGTAAACTTAAGAAATCCATTTATGGGCTTAAGCAAGCATCTCGTCAATGGTACTTAAAATTTAACCAAGTTATTCTTTCATTTGGCTTTGAAATGAATCTTGGTGAAGATTGTGTGTACCATAAGTTCAGTAGGAGTAGATTTATAATTTTGGTCTTATATGTGGATGATATTTGGATGATATTTTTCATGCTAGTAATGATAAGGACCTTCTAAAAGAAACTAAGAAATTTCTCAAACAAATTTGAGATGAAAGATCTTGGTAAGGCATCTTTTGTATTGGGAATCCAAATTCATCGTGATCATTCACGAGGTATTTTGGGATTATCACAAAAGGGCTATATAGAGAAGGTATTACAAAGGTTTAGCATGAAAAATTGTAAACCACATGACACCCCTGTCTCTAAGGGAGATAAATTCAGTCTAAAGCAATGTCCTAAAATTAATTTTGAATCCAAGTATATGGAAAATATCCCTTATGCACCGGTAGTAGGAAGCTTAATGTATGTGCAAGTATGTACTC
Source organism: Adenophora triphylla var. japonica (assembly GCA_022495995.1). Lineage (NCBI taxonomy): Eukaryota > Viridiplantae > Streptophyta > Magnoliopsida > Asterales > Campanulaceae > Adenophora > Adenophora triphylla. The sequence continues at coordinate 153,633 of JAFEMH010003660.1, forward strand.
GTACAAACCTTGCATTTATTATTGGGATGCTTGGTCAATACCAAAGCAATTAGGAAAATAAGAACATTAAGTCGCATCCAAAAGAATGATGAAGTACCTATAAAACATTAATCTACATGCTTATGTATATAAAATCGGATCATTTTGAGATCATTAAGTATTCCGATTCTGTTTTACTGGATGCAAAGATGTCGAAAGACATCATATGGTTATGTCTCTTGTTGAAGAGAAATAAGTATAAAATGAACAAATCGATATACAACTTATAGGATCAAACTCCATGTTATTGGATCCATTTTATAAAGCGTAATCTCTTTTGATGTTTCACGATCATACTGCTCATATGGGTGAAACAATTTTTGATAATGCTTAAATCAGTGGGAGTTTGTGTTGTTTTCTATTTTTTGTGTTGTTTTTATTTATATTGATCTCATTTGGTTAAATAGGACTAGTTGGAGAATATATATATGCGTTCTTCATATATATTCATTAATATTCCATGCTACATATCTATACTTAATCTATGTCATTTAGTTGGATATATATATGTGATCAATGTGGGTTTAGTTGCGAATCAATTACAACGACTGCCCCTTTAGTCCCTATACTTATAAGACTAATGGACGGGATTGTGTTGGATGACAATAAACGTGCACTTAAGGGTTGTCATTCATGTTATAAATGATTAAGGAATTTATTTAGTAAAAGATACATATTAATATTAATCCAAGTGGGAGATTGTTAGAACATGGATTAATAATATGTGTTATTTAATTCCATATGTTATAATCATTTAATAATGTTAAAGTATAGACCAAATATGTAGAATTCCATTAGGTGTAAGCACGATTAAATGGTGGGCATAATGGTAACTTCTCACCGCCTTCTTTACGAAAGGGTGTAGTCCCTAAATGAAGTGCCCCTTCTCAATCTATATATAGGCTATCCATCAGCCCATTTGAGACACTTAACTATATTACAATTCAGTCATAAAATCATTCTTCATTCATCTAAGAAAAACTAGTGTGGGCACAATCATTTAGAAGTACTATCTCCCTACTCTCTCATTTATTCAAGAACAAGATCAAAAACACAATCATGGATTCTTCAGGTACACGCTTCCGTCTTCATCTTCTTCTCATTCTTAATCTAGTTGTGAGTCGGTACATGGTTTGATGGATCATTTTGTTCCAACAGGGTTTGCATTTCAATTTCAAATTTTGGGTTGTTTTTAATTATTTTATTAAAATAAATATTCTAAAAAAGTCCTGCTGATGTTTTTTAAATTAAATATTATCATGATTATGACACAGAAAATCAATTAGAAACACTTTATAAAAAAATATAATAAATCATATGTAAACATAATTATATATTACAAATTGAAATAGAGAAATAAAATATTTCAAGCTTGAATTTATGATTTTACCTTGAGAGGAGTCAAAAGAAAGAAGAACAGATGAAGTTGCAAACAACACTTAATAAAACTCCATGATATTGTAGGAGAATAAAAATTATTCAAGCTGGATACATACTCGATTAAAGTATTCTAAGTGAATTTCATGAATCAAAAGGGATTGGAGTTGTGAAACTTGAACTCTATAAGTGAAAGTGTGTGTGATAAAAGGTAAGGAAGGCATGAAATGAAACTGATGGGAGCTGGACATCGGTTATGGGGAGTAGGAAGTTAAAAATGGTTGAGGGGAGGGGGAATTCAGACCGTCAGATCATTTGTTGAGATTCAATCTCATTTGCTTTTTGTCTCGGCGATTAACTACATTGTCTATTGTAATATAGATATAAGGATTGTAAAAACAAAACCTAACTCAATTGACTAAGGGTTCCACTACCATATTATGTGAAAGGGTAAATACATAGATATACCCCTGAACTTAGTATTTGTATGCAGATATGCCTATAACGTCGATAATTGACATCATTGCACCTAAACTCATGTAAAATGAGAGTATATTTGTCATTCGTTAAAATTTTGTCCAAAATTTAACGATTTTGGAAACTACCTGAATCAAAACGAAGTTAAAGGGGTAAACTGTGAATTAAGGAGTTGAGCTTATTCAAAAATAAGTTTCTCACTTATTGATCTTTTCTCATGTTAGTTACTAGCCTTTTTTCACTTTGGCAAAAAATATTTTTATTATTAAAATTAATATTTTTAATTATTATCTAGCATAATCATGATAATATTTAATAATTTTTTTCAGTAGGAATTTTTTTAGAATAATTTTTTTTAATAATTTTAGCAAATATTTAAAAAAAACTGATGTTTATCTCTTAATAATTATTTTATGAAAACCCTTTATTTTTTCTAAATAATTTTACTTAATATAATTATTTTTACTAAATAATATAATTTTCTATTTAAAATTATTTAGAAAATATTAGTAAAAATTATATATTTCATATTGATATACGAATACATCATATGGTATCAATTATTAAAATGAAAACAAAAAGGGAAGGGCCAAACTTGAAGAGAAGAGGATGGGAGGGCCGAACTATGAGAGAAGGGGTGGTGAGGTAAGATGAAGATGATGAATAAATGGATGATGAACCTAGACATGTGGGTATTTTTGTTCTTTATTATATTTGGCATTCTATGATATATTCTTATATCTATGATATATTCTTATATTTTTTTTAAATAATTATAAAAATATAATTAAATTATTTATTAAAAGTAATTATATTAAATAGAATTAGTTAGAGGAAATATTTTTTTTTAATAAAATAATTATTCAGAGATAAACTTTATTTTTTTTACAGAATTAAAATTTATTTGTTAATTCTTTTATTAAAATAAATATTCTAAAAAAATCCTACTGGATTTTTTAAAATTAAATATTATCATGATTATCCACACATAAAATCACTTAGAAACACTTTCTAAAAAGTATACTAAATCATATGTAGACATAATCATACATTATAAATTGAAATAGAGAAATAAAATATTTCAAGCTTGAATTTATGATTTTACCTTGTGAGGAGTCATAAGAAAGAAGAACAGGTGAAGCTGCAAACAACACTCAATAAAACTTCATGATATTGTAAGAGAATAAAATTTATTCAAGTTGGATACATACTCGATCAATGTATTCTTGTTAGTACCCGGTCCGAAAAAAGGTAGTCCAAATACCTGGCCCGGTTAATTAATAAAAAACCCTAACCCTAAAAAGATTCATTAATTCTTCCGTACTGCGCCGTCACTGTCAGCTTGGAAAGGATGCCAGTTGGAAGAGCCGATCGGCCCTTTGCCCGTGCATTGGCCGATCGACCCTTTATTTTAGAGCCGATCGACCTTTCTATTCTAGAGCCGATCGACCCTTTAGAAGCCCAGCCCAGGTACCGAGGTATTATAAATAGGGGTGCCCGGCTCCCCATATTCTCAACACAATTTTCTCCGGAAGAAGCAGCCATACTTGCTTTAATCCTTAGTTCTTCTTTTTCCTCTCGAATCGCCAAGATTCGACCTCCAAGTCTTGCTACAATTGGTAAGACCCTCTTTTTAATATTCTTGTTCTTTATTATTGTCTTTATTATTATTGCTTGCATGCTTAGTATATTTTAATTGCTTTATCTCTTGCTTATACCATATATGCTAGATTTAGGGTTATTTTAATATATCATTCATAGCCGAGGATGATCTAAGGTTTCGCCCTAAGAAACCCAATGGATCTAGGAACTATTTCTTTCCTTCCACCTTAATTATAATTATCCCATGATCAACAATCCCCCAAGGATGAACGTTGATTAGTGCATCTTCCGAGGGCCTAACTCAAAGGTTCTAGGGTGTGATCATTAATTAATTCTTTCTCTCCCCTCCTCCTTATGCATGATCCCGTTTCTTCTATCTATTCCTGTAAACACCGCACACAACCAACACCCCACATGCTAGAAAGACCGATCCGTCGGGCAATAGGAGTGATAGCGTTTCTTCTTCTGTTGTAACTTGACCCCCGAACCCAATTACATGTTTAGCCTTTTTTCAAAGCTTTGGGCTATATCAAAGTGGCGTGGCGACTCTCAAAATTTAAACTAATATTTTAATATGGTTTAAAGCGAGTGTCACTAAATGAATATCACATTTCGATCCGACATTATATAATTAAGTATTTCAAACTTCCGAATGCGCGTTGCATCGGGACGGGGTATTCACAGTGGCGACTCTGCTGGGGACTGTTTTGAAATCTTTTCAAACTGAGTGGGTCAGACTTTCGTTTTTTTTAGTGGTGTTGTATTTTGCTTTCTTTTTATTTCATTTACTCTTAACTGTTGCATTGCATGCATGCATTTCATGTAAATAAAAAAATCTTTCTCTTTTTTCTCTAAAAGGAATTAGATTTCTCTACCTCACACTACCACTAGAGTCCGTGTCACACTGCACAGACACCCTTTTACCCTTCGGAGAAGCCAAAGTGCGGGAAGTGTGGTGATCATGTCTCCTCCCTTCCGAGTCTCACTTGGCCATCCACTCATCAGTGCGCTTCGGCTGCACGGTGGGAGCCTAAAACCTAACCCTTGCGTCACCCACTTTTCTAGGAATACACTCCATACGACCGGTTGGTTTGACTAGCTTTTTTGTATAGACAATTAATGGGGTCTTTACGTCAAGTCACCACGAACCAATGATAAGTCAAGATCTATCGAGAGATTAAGAGCACAAAAAATTGATTTCCTTTTAAAGGACGTGCTATGTGAGGACGAGTTATATATTGTTAAAAGATCTTGGCCTATCATTGGTTTGTAGTACTTTTCATAAAAATCACATTGACTGTCTATACGAGAAGGTTAGTCGTTAGGATTCACCACTTTAGGATATTTAGTTAGTTGCGAAAAAGGGGTATCCCTTCCAACCTTTGTAGGACTAAAATGTACCAAGCTTTTGTAAATAAAATTTTTAAGCTAGTACACTGCATTGAGTCAACCCCTCTCCTAAAACCGAGTCTTTTCTGATACTTCCGCAGAGCTAAGGTCGGGCCGCGTTCTTCATTCAACAATGACAACCTTGCCTCCCACTACTCCAAGCGCACCTGCTGCCTCTGCAACCGGCTCTACACCAGTCACTTCAATGGAAGGTCCTGTCAACCCCGACTTCAATGACATTCCGCCTGCTCTGCACGCCTACTTTGCCGGTTTAACCATGAGGGTTGAGAAACTTGAAGAGCAGAATCGCACTTTGAAGAACCATAATCAAGAGCTGAAGGATCATTTTGTTGAGGAACTCAGTAAAAGGGGACACAAGGTTATCTTGATGGGGAATGAAGTAGTCGATGTTGAAGATGAAACTGTCAATGCTCCTAATCCCGCCCATCCCAATGCACCTACCTTCCCTCTACCCAACTATGTTCCAAGCAACTACAATAATGTTCCACCACCTGTCATGTATGGGAGCTCAAGCAAGTCCAAAGGACCCTATCAACCTCCTGCCAACACACCCAAGAACCACTTTGCTAATCTACCCCCTCCCACTTTACCCTTCAATTATTCCGGCCACCATATCCCTACCTACTCCACCTCCCCTACCATTACTCAACCCCCTGCCATGCAGAACCCCAACATTGCTACAGACCCGACTGTGTTAGCGTTGATTGAACAAGTGAAGGCATTGACCGAGCAAATGGGAAAGCAAGGTGTGTCCCCCATCAAGATGCTTAATCCGAGCAAAGTTGCACCCCTACCTCAAGATTTCAAGATGCCCAAGATGGCCATGTTTGGAGGAGTCACTTGCCCAAAGACACATTTAGACAGTTATACGTTGGCAATGAGGGCTAAAGATTGTACACCCGAGCAGATGGCGAGAATGTTCCATAGCACATTGGAAGGGGCTGCTCTCCGTTGGTTTCTGAAGTTGAATGAGGAGGAAAGGGACACGTGGGACAAGGTTAGTAGGGTGTTCTCTGAAAAGTATCAAGCAAACATGGATTGGCAAGTGAATAGAGCTGATTTGGAGCACACGCTTCAAAAGAATGGAGAGTCGATTTATGACTTCTACAAGCGTTGGAATGATAAGTTGAGCGAAATTCAGTATCCGCCCAAAGAGAATGAACAGAAACAGATTTTTTACAAGTGCTTGTTGCCCGGACACAAGTTGGCAGTTGGTAATGGTTACTTTCCCAATCTTAGGGAAATGGTGGATTCGGGCGTACGTTATGAAAGTGGCATCACCGGGATCACTCCACCGAAGGACACTGGGGCTGTTAATAATTCGTTCCGCTATAGAGCTCCCGCCAATACCGTAGCAAAGAAAGAGCCAGTAGGGCAAGTAAATTATGTGCAAGGAGAAGCTGCTTTGGATGTTCAAGCTGTAATGAGGGGGAATAACAATGTTCACCGCGAGAGAGATGTGTTTGATGATTTTGGAATGCCGATGGGCAAGGTTTTCGAAGTGCTAGTAAAGAAGGGCTTGGTCAAGCCACTTGAGAATTATGAACCGGTAAACCCAAGAGAAGACTTGGATGCTTCCAAATACTGCAATTACCACAAGTACAAGGGCCACACTACTGATTACTGCATTCAATTCAAACGGTTAGTGCAAGACTTGATTCGACAAGGCAAGGTGGAGAAGCCAAAGTCTCCAAATGTTGTGGGAAATCCTCTCCCTAACAATAGGATCCACATGGTGGAAGGTAATTTTATCAGTTTGGTAGAGATGGAAGATGCTTTTGAGAAACTGGGGCTGTCGACAGAAGATGTATTCTCAGCTGTTGTCAGAAAGGGATTGTTCGTGCCGAAACTCTCCGAGTATGCTGGTTTTGCTTTGAAAAGAGCTGTGCAGAAGCTCATCATTGAAGGGAAGGTAGAAAATCCTAGTAAGATAGTTGGTAGTGATATTGCTATGGTAGAGAAAGACCTCACTGATCCAGTCGAGTCTGTTGTGACGGACAGTGAGGCAGTTGTGTCAGTTTGTAATTTGAGTTCAATTTATAAAGAATTTTCTTGTTATATGCTGTCTTTTGAGGAACTGTCTAGAGAAGTTGCCTCGTTAAATGGTGGTTATGTGGAAGAGAGTCCTAAACCTCTCTCGTTGGCTGAAATTCACGCAGAAGTGTCTGATATGGAGAAGAATGGGGTTAGTCTACTCACGAGGTCCGGAAAAGTGTATCAACCAGAAGATAAAGGGGCGAAGAAAGTGTTTGGTCCGAAAACTGAAGTAGTGAACCCTGATAAAGAAGACCCTATCCTCACGCAGCTGAAGCTAACTCAAGCCAATATATCCTTATGGTCCTTGCTAACGTCCTCATATGCCCATAGGATGATGTTGGAACAGAATCTTGCTGCGACTTTGGTGCCGTCTGATACAAAGCCAGAAGATGTAACGCAGATGATCGGCAACATACACTTTGGGAATATCATTACATTTTCAGAGTTGGACATGCCGGAGTTTGGATCGGATCATAATGAACCACTGCACATCACTATTGAAGTCAACGGAAAGAGGTTGCCACGTATTTTTATAGACAACGGTTCTGCGGTGAACATACTGCCTTCCAGGATGATGGACGTCCTTGATCTAAGTCCCACAGATTTGAGACCTTCAGTTCATTCCGTGCGAGGATACGATTCTACTAGCCGGTCAGTGTTGGGAATAATCAGTTTGCCCCTTACTTGCGGGACCACTACTATGATTGCTGAGTTTCAAGTCATAGACATACCTTCCACCTTCACCATGCTGCTGGGTAGGCCATGGTTGCATCAGATGAATGGAGTCCCTTCCTCATTGCATCAATGTGTGAAATTCCAGTCGGGCGATCAAGTGAGCCATTTACGCGACTCGTAACATCTCAAGGAACAAGCACCGGGGAAAGCCGGTCCTGCAGATTCAGCACGAAGAGGGTAGTTCTATGTTCAGCGGTTTTCAGCTAATAGCACAGGCACAAGTTTGCGCGGTAGATCTCACAAAGACATCAGACAGAGTACGGCCAGCTATAAGAATGATGAGAAACATGGGATTTGTACCAGGACTGGGGCTTGGCAGGCATCTCCAAGGACCCACGAAAATAGTGGAGGCTATTGATCATCGCAACCACCAAGGTTTGGGCTACGTCCTTACTCCCGAAGATAAAGCCGAGATGGAAAGAATTGAATACATCAAAAGGGTGAAGGCTGCCTACCAACGGCGAGAGATGAGGCCATACCGCCTTTCCCTCAACGGTTACTTTGTCAAGGAGGGCGAAGAATTCTCTTGCATGGAGTTTAGTGAGCCGTGGTTTGATCATACGAGGCTGCGAAGGGTTTTGAAATTTTCGGGGATACGAAGTTGATAGGTCGAAGGCGAAGACGGTTCTCATGGATCCACGTCGGAAGAGAGGCAAGGTTGTCACAGTGAGCCAGGTACATCATCAAGACCGAAGATGGGTTGGCCGATCAGCTAGGGCGGTATCTTTGGATGAGCCGATGGTTGAAAACATTGCGGTTTCGGAGGATGCGAGAAGAATGGGATGGTCAAGAACTGCTGCGGCATTTGGGGAATACTGAATATAGAAGATGATATGGTTGCGATCATTGGGGCGGAAGCGAGGCGGATGATACGGATCCAAGGACGTTGGTGACACCCATGGTTGGAAAGGAAGAATTGGTGCGTATTTGGCGGACCCGTAGCCACGAAGGAATACATGGTTGAAGAACCGGCGATGCCTCCTCTGTCGAGTCTCCCCTGATTCCCCCAAGTCCTCTGTTTCTTGAGTCATCTGTTTGTTTGAGTCGATGTGTTTTCTTTTGAGTTTGAGTCGTCTTCCAAGTACGATGACCTCACGTCGAGAAGACTATGAGTTAGTTGCAAATGTTGTTTTCCCTTTCGCTATGAATGAAAATCTAGATCTTTAAGTATCCCCTCATAGCCAATATTCTTAATGATAAATTAACTAAAAATAATGCTCAACTTAATCAAATTAACTTAGTTAATAATGACTCATTAGAAGAAGCGGACACACTAAACAATGAATACATAAAAGAAGTTTCTAAGCAAGTTATCAATCAAAAGGAAGGTCGGGCCCAAGCTGCCGATGAGGTGTTATCATGTATTAATTTGGGAACGGAAGAAGAGCGGGGAGACACAGATTGGAAGCTTCTTCGAAGGGCTGAAAGGGAAGCGTTGATTGAGTTTGCTTAAGGAGTATTCGGATGTGTTCGCATGGTCATACAAGGATATGCCGATGGATAACTCGATAGTGGAGCACAGAATACCGCGACACCGGATGCCAAGCACAGTCAAGCAGAAATTGCGTCGCATTAAGCCAGAATGGTCTCTGCAAGTTAAAGAAGAGATAGAGAAGCTCCTCCGAGTGGGTTTTATCAGAGTTATTGAGTATCCGACGTGGTTATCTAATATTGTGACAGTCAGTAAATCGAATGGCAAGGTTAGAGTTTGTGTTGACTTAGTGATCTCAACAAGGCTAGCCCGAAGGACGACTTCCATTGCCCAATATCGATATGCTAGTAGACGCCACTGCTAACTACGAGGTCAAGTCTTTTGTAGATGGTTTCGCGGGATATAATCAGATTAAGATGGCGGAGGCAGACCAGGAGAAGACGGCTTTCACTACGCCATGGGGAACATCTTTGTTACACTTTGTAATGCCATTCGGATTGAAAAATGCGGGGGCTACATACCAGAGAGCGGTCACAGCATTATTCCATGACATGATCCATAAGGAGATTGAGGTGTATGTCGACGATATGATCATTCATTCCAAGGGTCGAGACGGTCGGCATTTCATTGATTTGAGGAAGTTCTTCGACAGTGCGTGAGCACGCAATGCGTTTGAATCTGCCAAGTGTACATTTGGGGTTATTCGAGGAAAGGTCTGGGCTACATGGTCACCGAACGAGGGATTGAGGCGAGATCCAAGGAAAATTCAAGCCATCATGGAGATGAAGCCACCACGCACGAAAAGGAAGTTAAGGGATTCATGGGACGGTTACGGTACATCGGCCGCTTCATTAATCAATTGACCACTATGTGTGAACCAATTTTCGGTGATGAAGAAGACCGCAAGTATAGATTGGGGTTTGGAAGTGTCAAGAAGCCTTTGAGGAAATCAAGAGATACTTGGTCAATCCCCTATCCTTCGCCCCCACATTCGGAGAAACCGTTGCTATTGTACCTAACGATGGCGATACGGCCGTTGGGGCTATCTTTGGCACAAGAAGCCAAGGACTCTCGGGTGGAGAACGCCGTTTACTTTGTTAGTCGAAAGTTGCAAGGGAGTGAGCTAAACTACTCGGCATTGGAAAAGACACATGCCGGGCTAGTTTGGGTGGTTAATAAGCTCAAGCATTACTTGTCGGCGCATCCGATTAGCTAGTGTCGAAGATGGATCCAATTAAGTATTTGTTTGACAAGCCTTCTTTGTCCATGAGATTAGCCAAGTGGTCGGTATTTCTGGGAATTCGATATCACCTATGTGCCGAGAAAAGCGATTAAAGGGAGAGCCATGGCGGATCATTTAGCGAGTTTCCAAGTACGGAAGAACGGGGGCTTGAACCGGAATTTCCGGACGAGGGGATTTTTAACATTGATACGGAAGAGAGATGGCAACTATTCTTTGATGGAACCGCGAACAAGAGGGGCAGTGGAGTAGGAATCCTTTTGGTCGATCCCAAAGATGAGCACACCCCCATCGCCATCAAGCTGAATTTTACAACCACCAATAACGCGGTGAATACGAGGCATGCATAGCCGGTTTAGAAGCGACCTTGGAGCGTAATGTAAAGGAGTTGGAGGTATATGGAGACTCGGCTTTAATTATCAATCGGACGTCTAAGAAGTGGAAGGCGTTGATCCCTACCTTACAACGATGTCGGACTCGTATGGAAGAGCTAGTCAAGCAATTTAAGGAAGTGACATTCCATTATCTACCTAGAGACGAGAAATAGATTTGCGACGCTTTAGCTACACTGGCTTCTTTGGTCGAGATCCCTCACGGAATGTACGTAAAACCGTTCGAGTTGGCCGAAGAGAGAATCCCGCTTGCGCTACGAAGCCTCTGTTGCGAGATTCAAGGTGACATCGAGGAGAATAAGGATCCATGGTACGCATGATTTATGAGTATCTCAAGAAGGGCGATGTGTCTTTTCTAGGTGACGTGAAAGCCAAAAGTTTGCGAGCATTGAAGCGATTGGCCGGACGGTTTGTTCTATTGGATGATATGTTGTACAAAAGGCACTACGATGGTCTCTGTTACTCTGTGTAGACGCGAAAAGAGCGAAGTGATCATGGAAGAAGTACACGACGGTTTGTGCGGTCCACACATGAATGCCAGAATGTTGAGACGAGAAAATCACACGGTTGGGTTATTATTGGGTCACTATAGAAGCCGGCGCATCCGGTTTGTGCGGAAATGTCCCAAATGCCAAATGTGTTCCAATTTGAACCATGTACCCCCTCACGAGTTGTATAGCATGGTAACCCCTTGGCCATTTGCGACATGGGGATTGATGTGATTGGCAAGATTACACCGCGGAAGCAATGGGCATTGTTTTGTATTAGTAGCGGTGGATTACTTCACCAAGTGGATCGAGGCAAAATCTTACAAGGTGTTGACTTCCGAAAGGTGGCACGATTCATTAAGGAGGACATCATGTGCGGATATGGAGTACCAAATGAGATTATCTCGGACAACGGGTCCCACTTCGGCGGAGATTGTGACGGTGCGCGAGTTCAAGATCACCGGCACAAGTCTTCCCCTTATAGGCCTCGGACCAATGGAGCGATCGAGCGGCTAACAAAACGATTGAGCGAGATAATCGAAAGACTGGCAATTCGTGGTAGGGACTGGCCCGAGAAACTACCATTGGCACTTTGGGGATATAGAACTTCCGTCCGCACAGCTACAGGCGAAACCCCTTTTGCTCTGACATATGGGATGGAGGCAGTACTCCCGGTTGAGTTGGAAGTCCCGTCTTTGAGGATCTTATTAGAGAATCAAGTAGCGAAGTTGAATGGCTCCGCGGCCGATATGATCGATTGGCCACACTCGACGAGCGCAGAACTCAAAGCCATGGAACACATCCGAGCCTATCAAAGACGGACAACAAGAGCTTTTAACAAAAGGTGCAGCCCTTAGATATTAAGGAAGGAGATTTGGTTTTGAAGCAGCAACTTCCCAACAAGTTCAATCCTCTAGGGACATGGGCCCCTACATGGACCGGCCCGTATGTGATCAAGAAGATATTTTCGGGTGGAGCGGTTAAAATGGCAATTTGGATGGCAACGAATTCAAGGAGCCCACCAACCTCGGCAAGCTCGAGCGCTACTATGATTAAGCTCTTCCTCCCCCTCTAAATAAAAAAAAAAAAAAAAAAAAAAAAACGCAAAAGAAGCCCGCTAGATTGAAAACCCGCAAGGGCGGTCTAGCAACAAAAGAAAGGGTGCGTTCAAAAGCTCGCTAGATTGAAAACCCGTAAAAGGCGGTCTAGGCAAAAGTTAGAGCAAATAAAAAAAAAAAAAAAAAAAAAAAAAAAAAAAAAGCTGTCCCGCTTCTATCTTCCCTTTCTAAAAATAGTAGCTTGATGAAAATGAACTACGACGACTGAGCCCCTTGGTTCTCATTGTAAAAGGGAACGTAGGCGGCCTTAACCGGCGCGGTCCAAAAAATAAATAAAAATCCAATTTGTTTTTACTAAAGCAATAAACTTTTTTCATTCCCACAATCAATGCATGATTACACTTATTTGATGAGTCTAAGCTCGACTATACTAATGACTAAATAACTTGCAAAGAAACTAAAAAATTAAAAGACAAAATAAATAACTAATGTGTCTGCATATGACTGTGGGTGGATACTCGGACATATAAGGTCTACTCCTTGGCACTAGGCCCCTCGTCTCCGTCCTTCTTCTTCTTGGCAGCTCGTCGAGTCGGTCTCTTCTTATCTTCTCTCTTAAAATAAGGCAAATACTTCTTCTTCAATGGGGGAACCTCCTCGATCGCCTTACCCTTCAACTTCCGCTCCATCCTCTTGGGAGGATTCTCCTCCACTGTGTCTAGAGAAATCCCCAAAGCCTCCTTGTCTCTGAGAAAACGGCTCGAAGATATGTTAGGAACCAATCTCCGTCTCAAGTCATACAAAGTCTCCCTCATCGGTCCCAAGTTTTCTTCATACCATGTCAGATAAGCATGCGACAAATGAGTGCTAAGGGTCCGCTGCGCAAGATAGACTCGTGGCATTCCATGAGAACTCCATAAGCTTACCATCAAAACTGAGACACCAACGTCCATTGGAAGGACTTTGGCAGAATCATCAAACTCAGAAGTACCCCAAGTTGGAGGACGGACCTGCTCCATGCCATACTGCCGAAGTACCCGCTCTGCATAGTAAAAGGTGGTGGTCTCGAAAGCTGGTACACGAATCAGGCATTGCCCAGTGAAGGCTCCGAGATGAAAGAAAGGCCCCAATCTTTGTACTCGCCAATGAATCCTATCAGTATCCACCTCCGCCAAATACATCTTCCACTCCCGTTCTGACAAGTTGGAAAGCGGATCAATCTTCCTTCTACAACCATGAAACCAAGGCCTAACACTCGAAGGGGGAATCTCTAGAACAAAAAGTCGGTCCTCGAGCCACGAGGTCAGTAATTTGGCACTGCCCCTAGTCATAAGCGGAGCACCCCTAGCTATCTGAGATATGCCATGAAGGGTCTCGCCCAAGAGAACCGGAATGATGCTCCTCCCCGAACGGGCCTGATCAACCATATCCAAGCATCCACTGGTAGCTACACCCACATAAGGAGAAAACAGAACCTTGGAAAATAAGCAGAGGGCCAGGCAATCCAAGGCAAAATCTGAGTCGAAGTCATCACCATGAGCAAATCTCCCCGGCAAATCACAGATATCTATGTCTACACCTTCAACCAAACCTCTAGCCACAGCTGTGGCGGAGTGCAGAAATTTGGCCACCCTTGTCACCAACGGAACTCTATCCTGTGGAACCGCTATCAAACTAACATCATCCCCTCCACACAAAGCAAGAAAATCCTCGTAGGTGGGTGTAATCTCGTTGTAAGAGAAGTTGAAAACATGATTGGATTCATCCCAAAAGGCAGCGGCAGCATGTAAAAGATTCCAATTGGGATGCATGGGCAAAAGGGACCAAACACACTTCACCCCAAAACGTTTATCAAAAGCATGACGGACGGAACGAGGTACCTTGGATACCCAAACGGCCAAATCACTCTCAAAATTGTTTTGTTTCTCCATCAAAACAGAGGGATGAGAATTCATTGTAGAAAGAAAAAAGATAGCAGCGCAGAGGAAAAGAAGAGAGAGTTGTGTTTTACAAACGACGGCTGACAAAGAATTATTTATAGGTTTTGGGTGTCAAAATCCGGGCAGGAAAAGGACAGTGGCGACTCCGCTGGGGAATCCGTGCAGGGATTGGACAGTAAGGGAATCCGTGCAGGGATTGGAGGGCCGATCGGCCCCTTCCAGGAAGACCAACCGCCGCCTTTTCAGCATAAGGCCGATCGGACCTTTATATTTGGGCCGATCGGACCTTTATATTTGGGCCGATCGACCCTTTAATTCCCCAACTTCAACGCAGCTGCAGCAAGTTCCAAGGCCCCACCTTTTGCTCTTTTATTTCATTTTATTCTTTATTTTTTCTATTAGCTTCTATTTTCAAATTTTTTACTTTACTTTATTTCATTTTATTTTGTCCTCATTTTTGTCCAATGCAGTGTACAAAAATAGATAAAGTCCAAAAATAGAAATGTACATAAATGGAAAAGATTAACTTTTATATATTAAATCCATAAACTAGTACATAGATCAGATGCATACAGTGAGTCAGCATAAAATCTAGAGTCTGTTCCTACTTTTTCCTAACAGGTACTACATAAAAAATAAAAGTCCTAATGACCCCTACGGGAAGTCGAGGCACGGCCGCGAGAAAATCCGGACGTCGAGCTACCCTCACCACAGGATCATTTGTCTCCCTGTGCCGGATCCACATCTACCGATCTCCGAGATTGGCAAGAAAGCGCCGCCCACGGCACTCCTCGGCGGACGGGTCAGTACATTACTGTGCCTCACTGACCGCACATAAGACTCCCGAGTGACCTGGAAAAATCAAAAGGGCGAGAGTTACATCACAGCTAAAATATAAGTATCAGTATATAAAGAGGAAAGATAAAAGGCATACCCCGCCGAGGCGCCACGGGAGGAAGATGATCACCCCAACCTCGTCGGCCTGCGTGGGTGTCAAGTCTACTCGCACCTCCCCGTCGGCCCATGTGCACATAGAAGTGGTCGGGAAAGGGAGGCATATCTACTATCTCGGGAGGTGGAGCACCCATCTGCTCAGGAATAACTGGATCCTGCTCCCCCATACCAGCAGCCTGAGCCTCCGCAGCAGCCCGTCGCACCACCTGTGGTGATCTCAGATAAAGAGCTACGAAATCTACGTATGGCATGTCAAGGCGGAAGTGATGAGCAGGGACCCCATACAGGTACTCCATCCTCCTCGGCAGTCGGTCCGGATACCACATATTCTTGGGAGGATCTTTGTGGCGCATAAAGAGGAGCCCAAGAATGGTGCTTTGTCTCGAC
The DNA here is from genome assembly GCA_022495995.1 of Adenophora triphylla var. japonica. NCBI lineage: Eukaryota > Viridiplantae > Streptophyta > Magnoliopsida > Asterales > Campanulaceae > Adenophora > Adenophora triphylla. The sequence continues at coordinate 169,201 of JAFEMH010003660.1, forward strand.
ACTCGCTCGCCCGAGATACATCTCGTCGGCAAGCAATCCAACCGGCGGTCGGCGGGAAAGCGTGCGTCTCGAACGGCACCAACGGCCTCGAAGCCTCGGGGTCCAAGGGAAGAGTAAAAGCTCGGAGTCTCTTGGGACCATCAAACACGGCCCTCAAATCAGATTCCCGAACGTGTCTTCGGATATCCCTCAACCCGGTTCTCCTTCCTCCGATCGTAGGACGGGCACATCCCGAGTCTGGTCCCGTAGGGTGAACGGCGCAACGCCGAAGATCTCATAAACCCAAGCCTACAAAAGACAGAAAAGCAGACAGTTACAAAAGACGGAAAGACAAGTAACAAGTAAGAGGTAATGAAAATAACAAGAGTTAGTGTACCTCCAGCACAAAGTGGAAAGCATCGAAAGAAGAGGTGTTGGACCTCGAGACAGTGTCAAGGGCCCGGTACAGCTCAGCCAAGCCGGCCCCACCCCAAGAAATATGCCGCACTAAGTCCAAGTCGGACAAGGCGCCCAATAAAGAGAATCGGCACACCGGGCCCGAGTTGGGAAAGAGAGCCACTGATAAACCATACCAGAGGAATCCCCGGACAAGTGCGTCCGTCCCATACTGACCGACTCTGTATCGATCAATGGCAGTCTCCACAAGCCTGTACAGCTTCCCCGCGTCAACACCGAAATTCCTGCTCGGGCCGACGCTAGCACCAAACAGCTGAATCTGACGAGCCTTGTCAGAATGTAAAGACTCGTCGAAAGGCAACACTACATCCGTAAACCTCAACCCGGTGAGGACGGCAAAGTCAGTAGGAGTGATCGTAGCCTCACCCCAACTCAGATGGAAAGTATGTGTCGTGTCCCACCAGAACTCACGACACACCTTAACCACCGCATTACACTTCCGGGTCTGACCCATCAGTGCAACCATATCAAAGAAGGGGCCCAAACCCAAGTTCCACACCATCTCGCGAGGACCACCCTCACCGGCCGGCAACAACGCCCACAGCTCACCAACCGCCTTAAGGGAACTACGTCCCTTCATCTTCTTCATCTGCAGGTAAACACAGCACAGGTATGTGTCATTACTCGCATTTTAAATAAAAAATACCTTGCACATGTATTCAATTATTATGTTGTTAAATAAATTGTACCTTCATCCCGACGCGGGATCGGAGACCAGTGGACCCATGAAAATTCAGGCCCGCATAAAAGTCCGCCTGGTTGTGCAATAGAAAGAACAGCCTCGAAGGCCGATAGTTACGCGGCTTCGCCGCCTCCTAGCCTCGGCATTCCCGCCGGCGTCACTCCGATCACTCTCCCCGGCATCAACATCCACCTCCTCTTCATCATCATCGCCACCACCATTCCCGCCATCACCGCCATTCCGCCATCACCGCCGTGTTGCCGCCGATTGCCGCCATACCCGCCATCACCGCCCCATGGTTGCCGCCGCGCCACCACCGCATACGCCCGCCGCCATGGTTTGCCGCTCCATAACCTCCATAGCCACCACCAAAACCACCACCCATATCACCAAAACCACCCTAAAAGCTGCCCAGGCCGTGGCTTCCCCGGCACCATGACCACTAGCCCCTACTCCACCACCATAACCATGAAGATCACCCATGCCGCCGGTGTATGAACCCAATGACTGATAATCCGGGCAATTCATCATGGAAATTACATCATCGACCCAATCTGGAGGATTCATGGCAAGATTGGCACAAAAGAGAGCAACAAATCAAGAGTTTTCCGGCGAAATACCTTCAAGAACTCGGCAGAAGAAGAAAATTTCAGAGGAAGAAGAAGAATGTGGGTCGGAGAAGAAGAGGGCGTGCTCTTAAGGCCGATCGGCCGAATTTTCAGCCAATGGGAGTCAAGGGCCGATCGGCCCTCCCACTTTTGTGTTTCTTTGCCTGATCCAACGGCCAGGATCTCTCCCTGGTGACCCCGATCCTCGTCAAAAGGCCCCAGCCAATCAGGGCATAGGGCCGATCGGCCCTTCAATCTCCCCACCTGACGCGTGTCCTCCTCGGTCAGAGGGAGTTGACTGGTAATTTAACTCTCCTCCTTCCCGAGGAATTCTCCCCCTTTTCAAAAAATTCTTCCCCTTTTTAAAAAAAAACAAACCCCCATTTTCAAAATTCCCCTATTTTCAAAAAATGTAGCCGTTTTTTAAAACCCCTTTTTAAATAATTCCTCTTTTTTTTATTTTTTATTTATTTCATAAATTCCAAACTTTTTTGTTTATATTAATATTTTTTCGGGGTGACTCCCGCAAAAAGTCAAATGCTTAGCTTTTTATTCCCACAACAGTTTTTTCCACATATTTTCAAAAAAGAAAATTTCAAGACTACACTGCTTGAATTTCCTTTCCACATATTTTCAAAAGAAAATTTCAAGACTACACTGCTTGAATTTCCTTAATTTAATCTATTTCATAAATCCAGTTTTTGTTCAAATTAATAATTTTTCCCAAGGGGTGACTCCCGCAGAGGTCAAATTTTTCACAAGGGGTGACTCCCTTGAGGTCAAATTTTTCACAAGGGGTGACTCCGCGAGAGGTCAAATTTTTCACAAGGGTGACTCCCGCGAGAGGTCAAATTTTTCACAAGGGGTGACTCCGCGAGGTCAAATTTTCCACAAGGGTGACTCCGGAGGTCAAATTTTTCGCGGGCGACTCCGCAGAAGTCAAATTTTCACAAATCTTTTGGTGACTCCCGTGCGATCCACGTATCCTTGACGCCACACATCCGCCATTCTCGGGTATTAAACGCCCACTCTTTTGAACTACGACTTGGCTTGATTCCTTTTTTAGGGATACGTAGGTAGCCCGACGTGGGTCCAGCCGCTTGACCTACCTGGTCATCTTTTTTGCGACTCAGATCGAGTCCCAACCTCACATTCGCAAAATCACTTTCCTTACTTCCTGAAATCCCTTTTTTCAGGACGGATCCTATTCTTTTATCGTCGACCCCACTTGTCTTACAAGAAGCGTCGCCGAGGGGCTACTGTTAGTACCCGGTCCGAAAAAAGGTAGTCCAAATACCTGGCCCGGTTAATTAATAAAAAACCCTAACCCTAAAAAGATTCATTAATTCTTCCGTACTGCGCCGTCACTGTCAGCTTGGAAAGGACGCCAGTTGGAAGAGCCGATCGGCCCTTTGCCCGTGCATTGGCCGATCGACCCTTTATTTTAGAGCCGATCGACCTTTCTATTCTAGAGCCGATCGACCCTTTAGAAGCCCAGCCCAGGTACCGAGGTATTATAAATAGGGGTGCCCGGCTCCCCATATTCTCAACACAATTTTCTCCGGAAGAAGCAGCCATACTTGCTTTAATCCTTAGTTCTTCTTTTTCCTCTCGAATCGCCAAGATTCGACCTCCAAGTCTTGCTACAATTGGTAAGACCCTCTTTTTAATATTCTTGTTCTTTATTATTGTCTTTATTATTATTGCTTGCATGCTTAGTATATTTTAATTGCTTTATCTCTTGCTTATACCATATATGCTAGATTTAGGGTTATTTTAATATATCATTCATAGCCGAGGATGATCTAAGGTTTCGCCCTAAGAAACCCAATGGATCTAGGAACTATTTCTTTCCTTCCACCTTAATTATAATTATCCCATGATCAACAATCCCCCAAGGATGAACGTTGATTAGTGCATCTTCCGAGGGCCTAACTCAAAGGTTCTAGGGTGTGATCATTAATTAATTCTTTCTCTCCCCTCCTCCTTATGCATGATCCCGTTTCTTCTATCTATTCCTGTAAACACCGCACACAACCAACACCCCACATGCTAGAAAGACCGATCCGTCGGGCAATAGGAGTGATAGCGTTTCTTCTTCTGTTGTAACTTGACCCCCGAACCCAATTACATGTTTAGCCTTTTTTCAAAGCTTTGGGCTATATCAAAGTGGCGTGGCGACTCTCAAAATTTAAACTAATATTTTAATATGGTTTAAAGCGAGTGTCACTAAATGAATATCCCATTTCGATCCGACATTATATAATTAAGTATTTCAAACTTCCGAATGCGCGTTGCATCGGGACGGGGTATTCACAATTCTAAGTGAATTTAATGAATCAAAGGGGATTGGAGTTGCGAAACTTGAATTTCAAGAGTGAAAGTGTGTGTGATTTAAGGTAAGGGAAGGCATGAAATGAAACTGTTGGGAGATGGACATCGGTTATGGGGGAGTGGGAGGTTAAAAACGGTTTAGGGGAGGGCGGATTCAGGCCGTCAGATCATTTGCTGAGATTCAATCTAATCCGTTCTTTGTGTTGGCGGTTATCTACATTGTATATTGTAATATAGATTTATATAAAAATTGAAAATTTCATCTCTTAATTATCCACAATTGATACTCAATTTCTAAGATGTTTAAATTTAAAAATAAATCTATTGCCGAATACCCTTAAAACAAATGAGAAATCAATTTCTCGTAAATTTAATTTATAGATAATTGTGTTGTCACCTACCATTTAAATAAATAAGAAATCAATTTTTTGATTGTTTAAAGATAGCGATGAATTTGTTGTCACATAAACTTATAAATAACATAGGAAAACTGATTTCACGATTGTTTGATTTTACAGTTGTTTGATGTCATATGCTATTTAAACAGTATTTTGTTGGAACAAAATGATCCATTAAACATGAACCGTCTCATAACTAGATTAAGAAGAGAAGAAGATGAAGACGGAAGCGTGTACTTTGTGATTCCATGATAATGTTCTTAGTCTTGTTCTTGAGTAGAAAGGAACAAGTATAAAGATAGTCTTCAAAGTAGGGAAGAGTAGATCTTCTAAATGATGAGTGCCCTTATTCTCTTTAGTCTTCAAGTACTTAGGAAGATTTTGGAATGAATGAGAGTATAAAAACTAGTGGTTTCATAGGCTGATGGAAAGGTCTTTATAAAGAAATCCAAGGGACACTTCATTTAGGGACTACACCTATTGATGTATAAGATATTACCATTATGCCCATCATTTAATGGTAGTCTTATACATAATGGAATTCTACATATTTTGTCTATACTTTAACATTATTTAAATGATTATAACACATGGAATTAAATGACACATATTAATTAATCCATGTTCTAACAATCTCCCACTTGGATTAATATTAATATGTATTTTTTACTAAATGAATTCCTTAATCATTTATAATATGAATGACAATCCTTATGTGCACTTTTATTGTCATCCAATACAACCTCGTCCATTAGTCTTATATGTATAGGGACTAAAGGGGCAGTCGTTGTAATTGATTCGCAACTAAACCCACATTAATCACATATATATATCCAACTAAATGACATAGATTAAGTATAGATATGTAGCATAGAATATTAATGAATATATATGAAGAACTGTGAATGTGTGCCCAAATATCTAAATTTTGTGTTTTTTTAGATCCGATTCACGCGAGTTTGAAAACATCCGGTTTAATTTGAAAAAACGGAGTCGCCACGCCATTTTGATTTCCTCAAAACTTTGAAAAAAATGATTTTAGGGTTCGGAGGTTAAGTTACCCCTTGGGAAGAACGGATCGTCGTTCACCCAAGGTGCCTTGCCGTAGCAAGTCTCCCTAGATTCCGTTTATCGTGCTTGCTTGCGTGCTTTCTCGTGTGCATGTGTTTGAAAAGAGGGGGGGGAATGTCCCAAGTTGTCTTCCGGACGTACAAACCATTTATTGGTTGTCGCTCGGGATTTCTTGGATTTTATGTGTTCGGGACTTTGATCCCGTCCTCATCTTGGACTTGTGATCATCGCTATTTGACCTTGGGACTTGCGTGATCGAGAGAAGGACTCTCTTTTATAGTCAAAAATGGGGTTCTTTAGGAAAGGAGTGACCTTAGCCCATCAATCCTACGCCTTGAGACGATGGAGCTTATATGGGAGCTATCATGCTCGTCTCAAGCGATAATCGGAGATATAGGTTCAAGGTTTATCCCTTTCTAAAGAAATTGACACCTTTAATGGAAAGAACGATGTAAAGATAGGATCTTTACATCGGTCCATTCCGAATGTTGCTAATGGGGACATGGGGGAATGCATGTAAAAATGACATTTTTAGTGAAAAAGATGACATTTTTGGGTACAAAGGATGCAAAGATTATATTTTTATGGGCAAAGGATGCTTATTTCATGCAAATGTGTCATTTTATATGACAAAGATGTTCTTTTGATGCAAATGATGCTGCTTTATACATAAAAATATCATTTTAAGAGCAAAGGATGCTATTTTGATGTAAAGGAAGCCACTTTCATGTATAAAGATGACATTTTGATGAAAAGATGGCATTTTTATGTACAAAGATACTATTAGATTGCAGATTGACATCAGATAACAGCATAGTAAAGGTTGAAATCAGATTACAAACTGAAAAGATGAAGGCTCTGCAAACTGGCCATGTTTGTCGCGTGACATAGGTTGCCTGGCAAGGTATGTCGCGTGACATACTTAGCCATTTGCAGAGACTGTAACAACTGGGACTTTCAGATGCAACAAGGCATTAATATAGCCAAGTTACTTCACTGATAGGTCTCAGATAGTAAGTATATCAATGGTGAACACTTCAAGAGGGTGTGGATATGAGGGATCCACACTCATCTCGAGTGTTCATGCCAAGGCAATGTCAAGCCGGGGCTATTACATGAAATGGTATGCAATCAGATATGGATCCAAGCAATATTATACTTAAAGCATGCAACTTTAATCAGGACACATCATTATTAACACATTTAACATATAGATCTCATATATAAGGAAGATAGGGAAAGCAAAAGGGGTAGAAAATCGTTACCCTTGAAGACCACGACTCACTATATCAAGTTAGATATAGGAGCCTTCAAACAGCAACCTCCGGGACTGATATCAAGCCTTGGTTTCGTGAGAACCGTTGGTTCTTGAGATGTATAGGAAGTGTGTGTGGGATTGTTTGAATGGTGGGTGATTATAGAGGATTAGTATGTGTTTTGGGGGGGGGGGTATGTGAGGAGAGAGACTAGGCTACTGGACGTATTTTATTAGAGGGATACTGGGGAGTGAAAAGGGATGCCTAAAATGAGAGGTGCAGGCCTCTATTTATAGGCTGCATGGCAGTGGCTTAGTATGTCGCACGACAAAACAAGCCATAACCGTTTTCCTTCTAGAAACATGCAAGGTGGCAGTCTTCTAGAAGTCTTCTTGGCAGGGTATGTCGCACGACATAATAAGCCCCATCCAGTTACTTCTAGAAACATGCAAGGTGGCAGATTCTAGAAGGCCCCTTTCCAGCGAGGTCCTGCATGGAATTTTGATTCCTAACAGGTCCTTCCTTACTTGGAAAGCTTGGGAAAGTTCCGGAATCGCCCCCCGAACTTTATAAAAGTTCGGGAAATTGCCGGGAATTTTAATCGGAAGGCATGAGCCAGATTTGGGTACTTACAGAAGCCCCTCGGCAACGTCACTTGCAGGGCGAGTGGGGCTGTCGATAGAAAAGGATCCGATCTGGCGAATGCCGAGACGGATTGGGTGACCAAAGTGGTCGAGTGGCTGAACCTTTGGAAGGCTACCTACGTATCCCGGAGGAATCAAGCCATAATCGTAGTTCGGAATCCACTGGGGAAAGGGGTGTCATATGTGACGAATTGGCTGAACCTAAAGTAGGCTACCTACGTATCCCGGAGGAATCAAGCCGGGCGTAGTTCGAACTTTTACTGAGTCGAAATGTTATTCCTTCATTTGGGAATAACGGAGATCGAAAGAGAGCGAAATGTTATTCCTTCATCCTGGAATAACGGAGATCGCGAGAGAGTGAAATGTTATTCCTTCATCCTGGAATAACGGAGATCGCGAGAGAGCGAAATGTTATTCCTTCAATCTGGAATAACGGAGATCGCGAGAGAGCGAAATGTTATTCCTTCAATCTGGAATAACGGAGATCGCGAGAGAGCGAAATATTATTCCTTCATCCTGGAATAACGGAGATCGCGAGAGAGAGAAATGTTATTCCTTCAATCTGGAATAACGGAGATCGCGAGAAAGAATGGGTTTTGTAAATAAGTAGGAGGACTCGATAATTTTTTGTAAAGAAAGTGGGACGTACCCGATAATTTTTGTTACGAAACGGGACGTACCCGATAATTTTTGTAAAGAAACGGGAAGGACCCGATAATTTTTGTAAAGAAAGTGGGACGTACCCGATGATTTTTGTAAAGAAACGGGACGTACCCTGATAATTTTTCTAAAGAAACGGGACGTACATGATAATTTTTGTAAAGAAACAGGACGTACCCTGATAATTTTTGTAAAGAAACGGGAAGGACCCGATATTTTTTGTAAAACAACAGGACGTACCCGATGATTTTTTATTTTATTTTTGAGAGTAAAATTTAGAATGCCAAGAGAAAATAAAATGAGCCACAGGGGTAAATTTGTAAAATAGGCCACAGGGGCACTGGAGGGAAAACTGGATTGGAAATGATTGGAAATGCCAGGGGCACAAAGGGTAAAACAGGCCTATGGAGGACAAAATTTGTAAAATGGAGCCTTCAGGGGCAGAATTGTAAAACCAGCCACATGGGCTTAGTATGTTGCACGACATAAGAGGCCATGTGGACAGATACTTTAAAAAATACGCACAGTCGTCATTTGAAACTCAATTGAAATTGAAATTGAGAGGGAGACGACAACGAGGAGCAGGGGAGAGCAACTATCGGAGAGAAATTGAGAGAAATCAAGAGAAATCAAACATCTTGAGTCCGATTCAATTGGAAATGCCTCCTAGATTGCATCCTACCAAGAGGGCTCCGCAACACGCCGAGTTGGCGACTCGACGGAAGGGGGTGCAGAGGAATCAAAGGCCATTTCTTCCGGAAGCTCAAAGAGGAGATTTCTATCCACAACTCGATGAACACACTTCGGATGTCGGGAAGAAAGATGTGGTAAGTAATCTAGGTTTTTTGAAAATTTTTGATTTGGGTGAAATTGATTTGATTTTTTCAGACTGTGCTATGAATTGTCAAGAATTGGCATGTGAACATTGAACTAATTGCATGAATTGAACTAAATGCATATTCTACATTATATGATTTAACCTACTTTTATTTGAAAAAAGGGTGAGATGGACTCAAAGGGAAATAACAATTTTGATGTACTAATGCTTTTTTTGTAAAGAGGATGGGACGGACCCAAGGGAATAGGGATTATTTTTATGTAAAAGTGAGACGGAATCAAAAGAATAACATTGATTTGGTGAAAAGATGAGACAGACTCAAAAAGAAATAACAGTTCTTTTGATAAAAATTGGGACAAATAAAGAAGAAGAAATAATGAAATATGATGGACATTGGGACAGACCCAAAGAATGATTTTTATTGTGCTATCATGATATGTATTTAAGAGTAGAATGATATTAAATGAGATATTCATACCTATGATATGTTTACCTGTAGGGATTGCGCACCAGAGGTTCCCCCGAGGTGATTGGCAGGCTATGGGAGAGCTTGCCGGGCATCCAGGAGCAGATATATTCGTCTAAGGGCATGGTCTATGCCGTGGGGCTGGGGCGATTCTTTGAGATGGCGAAGGCCATCGGAGATACCCAGAGGAGTGTGGATTTGGTGAGGGCATTTAGAGAGTTTTGGTGGGAGACCACTCATTCATTCCACTTCTCTTGGGGTGAGACGACAGTCACACCATACGATTTCGCGGTCATCACGGGATTGCCTTTTACGGATGAGCCACTCTATATAGATGAGCTGCACGGGGGGCGAGCCTGACCTATTGCTGATGCCAATTTTATGAGTTTACTTGGTTTTGTTCCCCAGATCAAGAAGGGGAATGGATATGAGCTGGGTGAGCTACATGGCTTGATTAGGGAGCAGAGTAGGGACTACTTTTTTGTTGATGATCCTGTTGAGAGCCGGCTAAGAGCCGAGAGATTGGCGAGAGCCTTTGTATGGGTGGGTTTTTCTGACATGTTGTTCATCAACAGCGCATCTACTGCCCTAATTTCACTCTTTGGAGCTTACGAGAGCTTGGGATGCGTGGGGAATCGGTCCTGGGGTGAGGCAGGTTTAGCCGAGATGTACTTGGCTCTAGATGACGTTAGCAGAGGGAAGGCGAAGTATTTCACCTGCTTTCACTTGGCTTTTGAGGTATTCTCCTATCTTGACTTCTTTTCTTTTGCACATTTCACTCTATCGTTTTTTCCTGTTTTGATTTCTTCTTCTTCTTTTCAGGCTTGGGCCTTCGAGTATTTTAGGTACATTATGCATGGCGGATCGGGATGAGTTTCCTGCCACCACTTTTCCTGCTCTCGGACGGTGGACGAAGAATGCCGGGAGACGAACCCGAGGACACTGGAGGGTTCGAGGTGCAGGATTACGGCCTCGTATCATGATACGCTGACATGCTTGAGAGGGACTCCCCAGAGGTTGAGTTTATTCCCTTGGACTGGCCGTTATGGTGATTTGGATTTGGATCATGTTGCGCACTTGACTGAATGTCGCAAGCTGCTGTTGGGTTTGTCCGGAGATGCCCTATATTTAGGAGAGAGGAGAGTGTACAGACAGCATGGGCCCAATAGGCATGCTCGAATTCCTGATGATCCTCCAGCTAGGATGTGGCTGCCTCGCCAGCTGGCGAATGTAGATACTTTGATTGTAGGCGTGGCGACACATCTCTTCACACGGGATGGGGATTACACTTTGTACGTGGCTAGACATCTTCAATCCCCACAGATCAGAGTTGGCTATGGTGCCCAGGGTGCAGGACCCTCGACTGGTCACATGGCTAGACCTCCTTTGCCTTCGACTTTCATTGATTATCAGGGTGGTGGTCGTATGCGGCGAGCTCATATTGACATGTCACAGACTCATTCTCGTCTGGTGCTCCCGCGAGGTTCTAGATCCGTAAGTACTGCCCTTTGCATTTTTTGGATTGTTTGCATCTCTTTCTGTTATCAATAACTGCATTTTGACACTTATTATGTACAGCTTGTTGCAGTATCGGCCCGGAGCTTACGGGCATTTGACCGGGGCTTATGCGGCGCTGTGAGCATGATTGGCAAGCTCCGAGAAAGGCATGAGCTTTTGGAAGAATCGGTGCCGGTCACGGGGTTCGATCGATATCTCTCCCCACCGGCCAGAAAGAAGAAGGGCCGCTTTGATGATGTAGGCACCGGCGGGGCACCGGCGGAGTGCTAGCGGATCGAAGCTGCGGACAAAGAATCCAAATGTGCCTCTTCACGGACCCGTTGAGATTGACGATGATGATGATGAGGATGGTGGGTGAGGCGGCCCGGACCTACGAGCTTGATTCCGTTGTCATCAGAGCTTGATGACTATTATCGCATAGGGACCGTAGCCTACGAGGCACCTTCGACGATCACGATGACGAGCTGAGGAGGTGAGGATGATGGCGAGGATGAAGATGATGATGAAGATGATGGAGAAGATGATGGAGAGGATGATGGAGATGATTCGAGTAGCCCCCTTCCCCCTAGATTATTATGACTTTTTGGTTATTGTACCCTTTTTGGGGAAACATATCATGTTATTTTTGCTATGCACTTCTTTTAGACTTGGTCCTTTTATTTTGTATGTACATTGTTATCCCTTTTGTTGCACGCATTTATGAAATGATGGTGGTATGGTAGATGGCTTGAATTGGATAGGTTCGAATGGATTTACGGCTTGTATATGTACTAGGTAGATGAATGCATGGGTGTACGTAGGGGTAAATGAACCTCTCCTGTGCATTTGAGAAGTGGATGGGTGGTATTTGCGGCTTTTGACAAGTCGGGGAGTGCCACACAGGGAATGCGGCCTCTGCTGCTGCGGTGCGATGTTGGCTTGGTATGTCGCGCGACCTAGTAAGCCAAGTGGCCGGGTTTGTCGCGTGACATACATGCTTTGCTTGAATTTTCATTACCCTTTGGAATTGGGTAGGAATTGCCGACGGGTTGGAATTAGGTGACCAAGGAGGTCACATACTTGATCCTACCGGGGCAATGGCAAAGAGATATTGGTCCCTTAATATAATAATGGAAACGGGGTGACCTAGGAGGTCGAAACGGCCAATCTTACTAGGAATGTGCCAAATAAAAGGGGTGACCAATATGGTCGAGATAGTTGGACTTTTTATGAAAAGCTATCTTACTACATGAGGAATGACGAAGGAAGAGGGGTGACCATGCGGTCGAATGGCTATACCTTTGCGAAAAGCTTACGCACCATTAAGGAATGGGGAAAGAAAAAGGTGACCAATGTGGTCGGATGGGTGGACCTTTATGAAAGGCTACCTACGTATCCGGAGGAATCAAGCCTTGGTCGTAGTTCAAGCCTCATCTAGATAGTTAGGAACGATGTCTAGGATCCTTGAGGTTTTGACAATTAATGGAGGTTGTCACTGAGGAAGCTAAAGCTTGCGTCACTATGTAGATAGAGGCGGCTATATTTGGAAAACTTGAGCATACTTCTCAATCGTGATAGAGGTAGCTAAAGTTGGATTTTTGCCAATTAAGAAACTGTCGCCTGGCGTTATCTCGTTATAACGGAAGTAACGGAGGCGCTTTTGGGAGAAAATGTTATTATTAGCAATTGACACGTTACTTGAGCCTAGGGGTGATTTTTTTCTTGGAAACAATGGTAGGGGTAGTGCGGATGTACATATGGAATGTGTTTGAAAATTGTTTAAGACGGGTTTCAAGCAAGTGGGGTCATATCCCCTGGGTGCGGACTGAACTGCTGCTGTTGCTGAGATGTTGTCAACGTGGACTAGAATTCCCTCTTGGAATTGAGGCTGGGTTTAAACCTCGGGTCTCGATGAATGTTCCTTTCTCACACTCTAGCATTTGAAGGCGATGCGACGAGGCTTTTACAACCAAAGACTAAAGCGGATGTCGAAGTGACTAAACCTCTCTTGGATGGATGTGACTTATCGGAGCCCGGTCTAAGGAAAAACTTTACGCAAAACCCCATGCCTTATTAAAGCAAGGAAAGGTCCTTTCATTTGGCAAAGCCCCGGTTGGATGAGTGAGCGAAGTTTTAGGTTACAAAGAAGTGACTTGGTGAAGCCCCAATCATGACCTAGCAAAAATCCCAATATGATTGAGTGCTATGGAAGTGATCCGAGGTTAATCGACCAAGACGAATCCATCTTGTAACATGGTGAGGAACCCAATCACGGACCCCAAAAATGGCTAAAGAAGCCCCGGTCTAAAGAAACGGCTTGGCTTGTAAGCCCCGGCCTTGAAGAGTTTCAAGGCAACCCTAATGCGAATTGTAGCTGAGAAGAGGAAGACCTATCCTTTCGTACTCTCTCTTTTATTTTCTTTAGTCCCACTTTCAAGTCGACCTTAAGAAGATGTGGACGAAGAGAAGAATTTTAGGAAGATATATATACATGCGAGGGCATATTTTTCGAAAGGTGGGAATAGATCCGGAATTTTGTGTTATTTCGATGGCCTTATTTGACGTAAGGCACGGAGAACTCGCTTTGGGTTTGACTCTTTTGAGATGGAGAGTATAAGCGTAGAAAGGTTGGTAAAAGTGTATGGAAGCCCCTGACGACGGAAAATCGAGTGTTTATGCACTATCTTTCCTAAGATGTAGAAAAGGAAGACTTGTCGAGACATCGAAAAGCTTGTTTTATTTACAATGATCACAAGATTGCTTAAAACCCTTTATTAATGTTCGGGTTATTCTACCCATTAATCTCGATATGAACCAAACATTTTGATTAATCATGAGGAGAAAGTCGAGCGATGTGCGCGGATCAAGGTTGGGTGGTGTGAAAAAGAAAGGTTTGTGTATAGGAGGTCATTGATGAGGCAGGGTTTTACGGGATACGCGTAGCCTTTAATACATGGGAGAAGAGGTCATTAATTAGACAGATGAGACCAAATTTTTGGGATGCTTGTGTAATGCATGAGAGGTCATTTGATGAGACCGAATTCTCACAAGAGTTTGAATATGCTTATGGCTGGGACCATTTCTTGCATTTTGCCCTCACGTTCCCCTGCATTTGTGAGGAGCTCGGGTCGCCGTAGTTCGGCCTTGGCGGGCCCCCTTCAGGCCGGATGTGTTAACTTTGGGAAATGGGATTTGTGGTTCCTTTAGTAGAAAAGGCTCGGATGAGAAGATTGGATGGATGAGGCGTGGGCCTCGGGATGATTCCTTGACCAAGTCATTTGGACGAGTTGCTTGATTCGATTCATCTTTCATTGGGAAAAGGATTTGCACGTGCACTACAGAGCTTACGCAAATGCTTCGCTTTGCTTCGGACAGCCCATTGTTATCGACAACTTTCATTCTACGAGCTTTGATTTTGCACTGTCAAATCGGTCAAGCTTTTGATGGCGAAGTCTTTTGATAGGTCCCTTGGCCTCATTTTTAATTTTTTATGTGTGACCACTGTTTTTGCCTAGGCTTGTCCCTTTTTGGGATTTCGGCCCTAGTAGGCATTACTCTTTTTGCACTAAGATTTTTTTCTTCTTTTTTATGTGACCACACATGTCCTTTGTTTTACTGAGCCTTACTTTTTGTGAGTTACGGCCTGTTTGCCCAGGCATTACTCTTTTTTGCACTAACATTTTTTTTTATTTTATGAGAGCACTTGGACGAGAGGCGAAACTGACCTAACCCGAACATTCTTGATACTTGAGGTCCTAAGCCAGGCTCCCAGGTTATTGTCGGCGTAGGGTCAATCATTCGAAGTGAGTGGCACTCTTGTTGTCCTCCCGAAGAATATTGCAGTCGTGACTTGGCAATTCAAGATGAAGGTGAGGACATAGTTTGAGACGTATAGCTTGATGAAGGCTTTTATGAGGTAAGGAGAGGTGTGTATGGGCTTGATGAGGCCTTTTTTAGGGTAAGGAAAGTGTATGGGCAGTGGCGTTAGTTGATTAACTTTCTCTGTGATTAATCAAAATGTTAAATTATTTTGAGAAGTTATTTGTTGAGCGAATACGAAATGATCATATAAGAATAAAACAATTTCATTTAATGTAATGTAGGTGTGCAAATAATGTCTTAAGTCTAAGCAAAGAAAAGAAGAAGACTCTTTTATAGGAAAATTGAAGATTAATTGATAATGTCAGTGGAGGACTTGATTGAAAAGAGAAAGTAGTACTAGAACCTACGAAGGTTGAAAGGCGAGAGACTATATTTTTTTCTTAGTCTTACTTAAGGATAAGTAGACCACCCAATCCACAGCCCTAGCTCTTAGCCATTGGTTGGACTACGGGGAGCTTGAGCTTTTCCTTTGTAGATCGGCCATTGAATTTCTTTCTTGAGATCGAAAACACTTGTCTGTCACGTGACCATAATGCTTGTGGTACTCACGAGAACTTAGTCTACCTGTCAACTGCATTACGTAGGTTTCTCGGCTTATAATTCTCGAGAGGTGTAGAAGGCCTCAGTTCACAAATCGTCAAAAACTTTGCTCATGGGCATCCCAAGCAGTCTTCATGCGACGTTTCGACCTTGCACCTCATGGATCGGCGACCTGCACCCATAACTTTTTGTTTTTGGCCCAATGGAGGTTCTCGAGCTTCCCGTCTTCCATCAATTTGGTTCCCTCTCGTACCTTCAAATAGCGCAATCACTATCGATGTCGTGCCTGGGGTATTGATGGAAAAGACAATGCTTAGACTCTCGTCCACCCGAACATGTTGGGGTTCTTGGGCTTCAAATTCTCACAGTGGCTTTATCGGCTTTTCTTTCATCGGCTCTTCGGCATCTTGCTTAAAGGCATCTCGCATTCATGAAATGAAGGGAGCGGAGTTTTCGGGAGACATTGTTGTTCTCAAGACTTGGATTTCCATTGTCCGATTGGTTCCATTGTTGGATTTGGCTGAAGGAGGCTATGACGCTCTTTCCTTTGTGAGAGCCCGAGGCGGAGTCTTGGTTAGAGTGCAGTTCTTTATTGCTTGATCTTGGGTGGCATTAGGTTATGCTTGGTGGAAGTCATATCCTTACTGCAGTTCGACATCTTAAGGTCAAGGAGTATTGATACTCAGTCATGAGGAGTCAAGCTTCTCCTTGCATTTGCATTTCACTTGCTCCATCAATATGTGCCACATAGAGTGTCAGCGGGGACTCTCGAGATTCTTGGAACTATCGTGTGCAAGGACTTGTATCGATTGGAGAGGGAACCACGGTAGCAAAGCGCCCGAGTGAAAGCCAGCGGCCGGGAATTCATTAAGTCCGGTAGGTGACGGTGCGAAAACTTGAATCATCACAGTTTTCTTTTGGCAACTCATGGGCTTGCATTCGGGTGGGTATAGCTTGAGAACATATGCATGCTTGAGCGATTATGTGAAGAAGGCGGGCGTATAGGCTGGCGAGGTATTGACTTGGCGAGGACGGCGAGGTGGCTTGATCCACAATACGTTACGAGGAGTTGAGGGCGATGGGGCCACTGATGAGCTGAGGATGTTGGAAAGGAGGCGGAGGAGGAGGAGTGGTCCTTGGCGAGGGATCGCTATGTGGATGGAGGAAGGTATTAGGGTTTTGTAGGATGAAGGGTATTGGTTATAGGATGAAGGAGAGTGAAATCATTTGTTTGACTGGAAGTCTAAATCTTCGGCCGCAGACCCGAGAGAGACCATTTGACTCAATTGTTACACGAACTCCATGTGACGGAGTGCGATCGATAAGCATGGCTAATTCATGAACCTTATGGGCATTTTCAACCGAGAAAGCTAGGACTAACTCTTCCTTCTAACCATCTGACTTTCCTGCACCCTCGCTTGTTTTACGTGTCAAATCACCATTCGACTCTAGCCCCGCGTTGTGACAAAGCGAGCGATCTTAGGATTTAGAGTCCCGAACCTAAGGTTCCGTTACTACACTTGAAAAGCCCGGCGGCCCGGTATTCTCGCCCACTTCTTTCTCATTGCCGGGAAAGGGATAGGAGGCAAGGTTTAGACTTCGGAGGATAGGTAAGGTTTAGACAGAGTTTTAGGCTTAGACTCGGAGGTAAGTGTTTAGGGCTGAAGAGCTCGAGAAACATGCATATTTATCGCTTAAGTTTTGCTTAAAACACATTTTCTCTTAATCCCTAATTGATCGGAAAGATTGGTCCTTGAAAGGCCGAGATCCAAAAATCGAAGATCCCGGACCGAGGAGGTCGCGATCGGGGGGATTTGACCGCGAAGAGGGAGAGATGGAAAGTCGGAGATCGGACCGAGGAGGTGCGATGAGGATTTGGCAGGTGAGGTCGAGAGATGGAAAATCGGAGATCGGACCGAGGAGGTCTCGATTAAGGGATTTTGACCATGAAAGGGATCGAGATGGGAAAATCGGAGATCGGACCGAGGAGGTCTCGATTAGGGATTTGACCATGAAAGGTCGAGATGGGAAAATCGGAGATCGGACCGAGGAGGTCTCTCGATTAGGGATTTGACCATGAAGGTCGAGATAGGAAATCGGAGATCGGACCGAGGAGGAGGTCTCGATTGACCAGGGATTTCCGAGGATAGGACCATGCAATTATGATAATTGTTCAAGTTTACTTAAAATAGTCGTCTTTTATTTATTTCTATTTGGTTGGAAAAAGGGTTACGCCCTTCTTTTTCGCAACTACTCTAGATCTGGATCGGTGGGTTCCGTCATCCTGCGTCTATAAGCCCTCGTATTCCACGTATTTTGACCACCTAGGGTGGGCGGCCCAGAGCGAGGTCTTATAGGGCACTCGTATCCCACCAGCCAGAGAGAAAAAGCTCCTAACGGGTCTAGCGGTTCATAGGAACTTTTAACACGCGAGCGTGCGGATTATAGTCAGCAATGCAGGAAAGTCTCGTCTTTCGGCCTTAACAGAATTACTTCGGGCGGGAGTTTCGCTTGCGCGAATGACGTTTTGACTTTTTGGCAATGTCCGAGAAGATAATAGGCATGGGTCGGGCGGTAAAAAGTCGGATGACACAGTGTCACATTGAACTTTGTTGCATACGCAGTGCGTGAGTTAAAAATCGAAGTCAATGCCGGGTTAAGATCTTGCCAATTTTTCCTTGTCGGAATTTTGGCAGAGCTTCGCTTGCGGGAAAGATCTTTGGATTTTTGGCAAGGACTCAGTCTCGACTCTTACGCGTTCCGTGCGGGTCAAGGTCGAGAGATCAACGCCGGAAGTCAAGATCTTGCCATTAGATCTTGCCATTTTTCCTTTGTCGGAATTTTAGCGGAGTTTCGCTTGAGCAAAGATCTTGACTTCCGTTATAGACTCAAGGTCAGGCTTGACCTTTACGGGAGATGACTGCAAGCTA
Organism: Adenophora triphylla var. japonica; assembly: GCA_022495995.1. Classification (NCBI taxonomy): domain Eukaryota; kingdom Viridiplantae; phylum Streptophyta; class Magnoliopsida; order Asterales; family Campanulaceae; genus Adenophora; species Adenophora triphylla. The sequence continues at coordinate 187,463 of JAFEMH010003660.1, forward strand.
GGATATATATGACACGGACTAGACCAAACCAACCAAAAGTCACGGATTTTTTAACGTGTGACACGGGTGTGCATTGGTCGGTACGAGACGTCGCCATGGGGAGTTTGGGGTGATTCCGTGCGCGCAGGAGCATCGTAAGTGTCAGCCCGTGACCGTGAAAAACCACCACCGGGTTTAAAGGGACGTGCGTGCAAAGTGTACAAGATATATAAGGTGCACGTAGTGTGCGGTCTCCTAAAAATGTTTCTTTTGAGTTAAAACAAAGAGATTTTCATAAATGTGTTTTAAAGGAATGATTTTTTCGGGACGGGGAAAATGCAACGAGATAAGGCACGTAAATTTTAAGGAGCCCCGGTCGGTCTTGGGCCTGAAATAGCCCCAGGCTGCCAAGGCTGCCGCCGATTGTCTCAATTTTTCTGGTGGAATTGCCCTTCACGAGGCCGTCCGGTCGGAATCCGAGGAGGATTGAGCCGTACGACCGCATGGATCAATTTTCCGAGGTTCCACTCCTTTGCTATTTCGGGTTGTTTTCCGAATATTTTAGGAACCTTTTAGCCTTGAGAAGGCTTCCTGTTCAAAGTATGCACAATTCCCAAGATGCAAATGATGCAATGCAAGGCAAAGAAAGCAAGCACGATAATTGGAATCCGCGATGGGAGTCTAACCCGCTCAAAGGAAAAAAGCTTTCTTTTATTTTTTTCTAAAAGGGATACCGGTACGTGGGATTGTTAAACCACCGTTTATCCCAAGCCCCGGGTTAGGGAGAGATACAGGAAGGTTAGTGGTTTCCACCTATATACCGGGTATCATTATTTTGAAAATGAAAGCTTTTCTCCTTTGGGATGATTCCCCAGTAGTCGCCCAACCGTGAATGTGTGCCCAAATATCTAAATTTTGTGTTTTTTTAGGATCGGATTCACCCGAGTTTGAAAACATCCGGTTTAATTTGGAAAAAATGGAGTCGCCACGCCATTTTGATTTCCTCAAAACTTTGAAAAATAGGATTTTAGGGTTCGGAGGTTAAGTTACCCCTTGGGAAGAACGGATCGTCGTTCGCCCAAGGTGCCTTGCCGTAGCAAGTCTCCCTAGATTCCGTTTATCGTGCGTGCTTTCTCGTGTGCATGTGTTTGAAAAGAAGGGGGGGGGGAATGTCCCAAGTTGTCTTCCGGACGTATAAACCATTTATTGGTTGTCGCTCGGGATTTCTTGGATTTTATGTGTTCGGGACTTTGATCCCGTCCTCATCTTGGACTTGTGATCATCGCTATTTGACCTTGGGACTTGCGTGATCGAGAGAAGGACTCTCTTTTATAGTCCAAATGGGGTTCTTTTAGGAAAGGAGTGACCTTAGCCCATCAATCCTACGCCTTGAGACGATGGAGCTTATATGGGAGCTATCATGCTCGTCTCAAGCGATAATCGGAGATATAGGTTCAAGGTTTATCCCTTTCTAAAGAAATTGGCACCTTTAATGGAAAGAACGATGTAAAGATAGGATCTTTACATCGGTCCATTCCGAAGGTTGCTAATGGGGACATGGGGGAATGCATGTAAAAATGACATTTTTAGTGAAAAAGATGACATTTTTGGGTGCAAAGGATGCAAAGATTATATTTTTATGGGCAAAGGATGCTTATTTCATGCAAATGTGTCATTTTATATGACAAAGATGTTCTTTTGATGCAAATGATGCTGCTTTATACATAAAAATATCATTTTAAGAGTAAAGGATGCTATTTTGATGTAAAGGAAGCCACTTTCATGTATAAAGATGACATTTTGATGAAAAGATGGCATTTTTATGTACAAAGATACTATTAGATTGAAGATTGACATCAGATAACAGCATAGTAAAGGTTGAAATCATATTACAAACTGAAAAGATGAAGGCTCTGCAAACTGGCCATGTTTGTCGCGTGACATAGGTTGCCTGGCAAGGTATGTCGCGTGACATACTTAGCCATTTGCAGAGACTGTAACAATTGGGACTTTCAGATGCAACAAGGCATTAATATAGCCAAGTTACTTCACTGATAGGTCTCAGATAGTAAGTATATCAATGGTGAGCACTTCAAGAGGGTGTGGATATGAGGGATCCACACTCATCTCGAGTGTTCATGCCAAGGCAATGTCAAGCTGGGGCTATTACATGAAATGGTATGCAATCAGATATGGATCCAAGCAATATGATACTTAAAGCATGCAACTTTAATCAGGACACATCATTATTAACACATTTAACATATAGATCTCATGTATAAGGAAGATAGGGAAAGCAAAGGGGGTAGAAAATCGTTACCCTTGAAGACCACGACTCACTATATCAAGTTAGATATAGGAGCCTTCAAACAGCAACCTCCGGGACTGAGATCAAGCCTTGGTTCCGTGAGAACCGTTGGTTCTTGAGGTGCATAGGAAGTGTGTGTGGGATTGTTTGAATGGTGGGTGATTTTAGAGGATTAGTATGTGTTTTGGGGGGGTATGTGAGGAGAGAGACTAGGCTACTGGACGTATTTTATTAGAGGGATACTGGGGAGTGAAAAGGGATGCCTAAAATGAGAGGTGCAGGCCTCTATTTATAGGCTACATGGTAGTGGCTTAGTATGTCGCACGACATAAAAAGCCATAACCGTTTTCCTTCTAGAAACATGCAAGGTGGCAGTCTTCTAGAAGTCTTCCTAGCAGGGTATGTCGCACAACATAATAAGCCCCATCAAGTTACTTCTAGAAACATGCAAGGTGGCAGATTCTAGAAGGCCACTTTCCAAATGAGGTCCTCGCATGGAATTTTGATTCCTGACAGGTCCTTCCTTACTTGGAAAGCTTGGGAAAGTTCCGGAATCGCCCCCCGAACTTTATAAAAGTTCGGGAAATTGCCGGGAATTTTAATCGGAAGGCATGAGCCAGATTTGGGTACTTACAAGAACGCATATATATATTCTCCAACTAGTCCCACTTAACCAAATGAGATCAATATAAATAAAAACAACACAAAAAATAGAAAACGGCACAAACTCCCACCGATTTAAGCATTATCAAAAGTCATTTCACCCGTATAGAGCGGTATGCTCGTGAAACATCAAAAGAGATTACGCTTTACAAAAACGGATTCAATAACATGGAGTTTGATCCTATAAGTTGTATATCTATTTGTTCATTTTATACTTATTTCTCTTCAACAAGAGACATAACCATATGATGTCTTTCGACATCTTTGCATCCACTAAAACATAATTGGAATACTTAATGATCTCAAAAATGATCCGATTTTATATACATAAGCATGTAGTTTAATGTTTTATAAATACTTCATCATTCTTTTGGATGCGACTTAATGTTCTTCTTTTCCTAATTGCTTTGGTATTGACCAAGCATCCCAATAATAAATGCAAGATTTGTGCAGTACGAGACTTGCGCATTCATTAAGCTTCCTACTACCGGTGCTAAGGAATATTTTCCATATACTTGGATTTAAAATTAATTTTAGGACATGGCTTTAGACTGAATTTATCTCCCTTAGAGACAGGGGTATCATGTGGTTTACAATTTTCCATGCTAAACCTTTGTAATACCTTCTCTATATAGCTCTTTTGTGATAATTCCAAAATACCTCGTGAATGATCACGATGAATTTGGATTCCCAATACAAAAGATGCTTTACCAAGATCTTTCATCTCAAATTTGTTTGAGAAATTTCTTAGTTTTTTTTAGAAGGTCCTTATCATTACTAGCAAGAAAAATATTATCCAAATATCATCCACATATAAGACCAAAATTATAAATCTACTCCCACTGAACTTATGGTATACACAATCTTCACCAAGATTCATTTCAAAGCAAAATGAAAGAATAACTCGGTTAAATTTTAAGTACCATTGACGAGATGCTTGCTTAAGCCCATAAATGGATTTCTTAAGTTTACAAACTAGTTGACTAGTTTGATCCGAATTAGTCACCATTTTTGATTTCTTCATATAGATAGTTTCCTCAATGTCGCCATTGAGAAAAGCTGTCTTAACATCCATTTGATGAAGCTCAAGATCATAATGTGCCATTAATGCCATAATGATCATAAAAGAGGTTTTTAAAAAATATCGAAAAAATATTTCTTTATAATCAATGCCTTCCTTTTGAGTAAATCATTTAACAACAAGACGTGCCTTATATCTTTTCACATTACCTTGCTAATCCCTTTTGGTTTTAAATATCAATTTATAACCAATAGATTTTACACCTTCAGGTAATGGGACAAGATCCCAAATGTCATTGTATTTCATTGATTTTAACTCCTCATTAATGGCATTGATCCACTTATGAGAATTAGGACTATTAATGGCTTCATGGAAGGTGATTAGATCATCTCCCACTAAACCTAAGGTGTCCTAATTCTCCGCAAGACACATATCATAAATATCCGGAATAGCATTTCTTCTAGCTCTAATAGATCTTCTTAAGGGCACTGGTTCATCCTCAAATTGAGGTTGTTGAATTTCCTCATGTCCAACATTCTCATGTTGTCCGTTATATACGGGAGTCTCTATATTATTTTGAATTGTATGTTCTTGTTGAATTTCAGGTGTAATTACTTGATTTCCAACAGGAACTAAGGTTTGAGGAATATAGAGTGGTTCCTCTAACTCTTCAAATTCAAATAGATCAGATCAAATTCAAAATAGATCAGTTCATTACTATTTCTCCCACTAAATTCAACATTCTCAAAGAACCTAACATTGTCAGTCTCGAAAAATGTTCTAATTTTCGGGTCATAAAATTTATATCCCCTAGATCTCTCGGCATACCCTACAAAATAGCTACTAACAAAATATTAAGGTCCAGTTTGCCCTCATTAGGCCTATAAGGTCTAGCTTCTGATGGACACCCCCATACATGAAGATGATTTAAGGACGGTTTCTTATTCATCCGTAACTCATAAGGGGTTTTGCCGGTAGCTTTTGAAGGTGCTCTATTGAGAATATAAGCTGCGGTTTTTAATGCTTCGCCCATAATGAGTGAGGTAAAGAAGTACAAGAAAACATACTTCTTACCATATCCTTAAGGATTCTATTATGTCTCTCCAATATACTATGCTAGGTTTGCCCGGCATGGTGTAGTGAGGGACAATCCTACACTCTTCAAAATAGCGAGTATAAAGGACTCGGACGTTATTCACCCAACACGTTATACCGTCCGTAGTTTTTACTACCATGATCGGATTTAACGTTCTTAATAGTCTTTCTTATGTCTTAAAAGACTTGAAAACGTCCAATTATTGAAACTTTACATGAAGAAAATAATGTATCCATAACGAGAGTAATCATCCATGAACGTAATGAAATATTGTTGACCATTCCATGAAGGGTTAGTGAATGATCCACAAATGTCCATATGAATTAGTTCCAAGACGTTTGACACTATCAAAAGATCCTATTTCCTGTAATGTTTGTAAATTTTTCTTTAAAACACTTAATGCAAAAGGTTTTATCCGGAGTATCAAGTTGTTTTAGGATTCCCTCTGACATAAGCTTTATCAATTTTCCCTTTGGAGATATGACCCAAATGCCTATGTCATAGAATACAAGAATTTTCACTTGATAACTTTTACTTAGTGCCTTTAGTTTTGGTTTCATTATTATGGGACTCATTCATTTTCTTGACTCTATCAAGTAAATTAAGATTATGACAAAGTACTAGTACCGACAAGATTGGAATTTAAAATAAAGATCACATTTATTATTACCAAAAGAACAAGAGTAACCTTCCTTGTCCAAAATTGTGATAGATATTAAATTCCATCAAAAGATAGTATAATGAATGTATTATTTAAAACAAAAATAATAGCCAATACTTGTCATTAAAAAGTCCCTATGCCTATAACTTCAATCAGATTTCCAGCTTCCATATAGATGTATTTCTCATCTTCACTGGGGATTTAGTAATTCAGGCAACCCTACATACATGAACTAATGTGAGTTGTTGCACCAAATACAACCACTATGTATATTAAGGAATTGAAACCAAATTTGCCTTAGTACAAACAAGACCAAATGACATACCATTCTAAATTTGCCATTCGCGATACTTATGGTAGTCGTTCTTCATGCGAGTAAGGTCCTTGCAGAAGAAGCATTTCTTGATTTTATGATCCTTAAATGATCCCTTATGCTTCTTACTTGCAACCGCAATTTTCTTCCCTCTTCTCTTAATCCCACGAGAAGAAGTAAATGTTGAGTGAGTACTTTCTAATTTAAGATATTTCATCCTATCTTCCTCTAATGTCATATGTGAAAGTAATCCATTAATATTCCACTTGTACTTTTGACATTTATAGGTCACCTCAAAAGGACCAAATTGAGGAGAAAGATAGATCAAAACTAAGTGCAATAGCAAATCTTCCGAAATCTCTAACTTAAGTGCCTTTAGTTTGATCGAAAGATGAAATAATTCAATAATGTACTCCCGAAGATTTTTGTCACCCTTGTACCATATGGAAACAAGTTTCCACAAGAATTCAAAGAAAAACTCAGCATTTTCAATCTCAGAGACTTTGTCCAAAAATGTCTTTGAAACTGCATTTTCCATGATCATTAGACTCACGCGGTTGGAGCGTTCCCATTGCTCAACATTTTTCCGTTCTATAACGGTATTTCCTTTAGTGAGAGCAGCGGGACTTGATTCCACTAATGCGTGATCGATGTCCATATTGCCTAAGATCATCGTTATATTATTTTTCCAAGTTTTAAGTTTAATCCCAGTAAGCAAAGGTACATCATTTATAGCAGTAGTTACGGATGAAGCATTAATCAAATCTGAAGGAGAAGAACAAGAATGAAACAAAATATATATAAGAAACTACATAATGATTAATTATATCAAATGAATTCCATCAAAATAAAGATAATCAACATGACATCAAGACTAATCTTTGGATTGCCAATTGACTCACAATTTGATTTATCTTAGGGTGAACAAATAATTCAAACAATACATTTTAAATACTTGCCTTCCTTTGGCCCGGTTCAAGTATAAAAAATGTCCTAAAGTTTAAGGTACTTGTTACCCGGCAATAAAGAATATAAACAATTCACTTTAAACACCCGCCTTCCTTTGGAATGGTTCAAAGTATTTAAAATGACCAAAAGTTTAATTCAATTATTACCCATGAATGCAAATATTTAGTCAACAACAAGGTCTCCTTTGGGAAACAAGCATGTTATCACATATCAACATTTACATTCATCTTTTAACAAGTTTGAATTTAATCAACAAGGTCTCCTTTGGGAAACAAGCATGTTAATTTTGTTCAAAGATTGTTAAGGATATAATTAATCGGAAATGTAAGGCCTTAAGGCAATTTCTGAAAATTTGAAAATGGTAAAGAAACAAACAAAATTTATTAATAAAAGACAATATCCTTTTGTTCTACCCGTCCATTCCTAAAGTTTGACAACTCTAAGAACCGCCAATCAGCGTGACTGGTGTCCAGATATCATATTTTATCAATAAATTATCACAAAAGACCAAAAGGGAAATGACTTCATCAGAGGGGGTAAAGTAGGCGACCGCCCAAGCTGCAATTCCACAAATATTGAAGCCACTGTACACATGGGCGGCCGCACAGGTAAAGGTAGGCGACCGCCCAAGCTGCAATTCAACGAACATTGAAGCCACTGTCCTCATGGGCGACCGCGCAGGAAAATGTGGGCGACCTCCCAAGCTGCAATTCAACGAACATTGAAGCCACTGTCCTCATGGGCGACCGCGCAGGAAAAGGTGGGCGACCGCCCAGGTGCCCACTGCCCAGATTCTGCAAAAAGTCACCATTCTTTACACTTCAATTAACATGATTCAAACAAGTAGACCTAGATTTACACACTCCAAACTTTACACAATGTTGGCTATGTAAATGGGGTAATCTTGTATGAACCATTGTGTCTCTTAAAACTTGATTTTACCATCATTTCCAGAAATTGAATGAAGTCCTTAATTTAATGGTGACTCAATTTTCAACCAAAGTAAGTAGATCCGCATACTCACATCACATTTAAAAAATGTGTGGCTATGCATATGAACAAACTCACAACGCATCCAAGGATGGTGGCTATGTTCAAAAATGGGATAATCTTACATTAAGGGTTGAAAGTCTTTTGAGTAAAACCAAAAAATTAGAAAAAGAATAAAGTTATGAATATAATACTCTTAGACAAGATGAGTATCATAAACAAGAACAAAACCAAATGAAATCACACAAGGATTACAAATATGAAATAAATTAAAGCATAAGGCTCTATAATAATTTCAAACTCAATCTAGTATATGAGTAGGCCCTGATACCAATTGTTGGAACAAAATGATCCATTAAACATGAACCGTCTCATAACTAGATTAAGAAGAGAAGAAGATGAAGACGGAAGTGTGTACCTTGTGATTCCATGATAATGTTCTTAGTCTTGTTCTTGAGTAGAAAGGAGCAAGTATGAAGATAGTCTTCAAAGTAGGGAAGAGTAGATCTTCTAAATGATGAGTGCCCTTATTCTCTTTAGTCTTCAAGTACTTAGGAAGATTTTGGAATGAATGAGAATGTAAAAACTAGTGGTTTCATAGGCTGATGGAAAGGCCTTTATAAAGAAATCCAAGGGGCACTTCATTTAGGGACTACACCTATTGATGTATAAGATATTACCATTATGCCCATCATTTAATGGTAGTCTTATACCTAATGGAATTCTACATATTTTATCTATATTTTAACATTATTTAAATGATTATAACACATGAAATTAAATGACACATATTAATTAATCAATGTTCTAACATATTCTTCTCAGCTGTTTAAACTAAATACATTTACGTTTTAGTTTTAACATATACATATTGTATATTTCTTCCGTCACATCTAAATTTATATTTTTATTTTTTTCACAAAATTTATAACTATTACTAAATGGATCCAACTACTACGTTATTTGTTTCCACTCTTACGTTCTATACTTTACGTTTTAAAATGAATGTCCAATTTTTATTAAAAAAAAATTGCTTTTGATCAAGTAAATTTAATTTTTTTTTTCACATTTTTTTTAATTAGATAACAACTCTATAGTAGTGGTCAATTTTTATTTTTTTAATTGAGATACAACTTTGCCATGTGATTTATAATAGAAACTAGTACTCAAATGTCCGTGTCATTGGCACGGGTCAGTATGGAAAGGGAGGCAGTATGGAAAGAGAAAGATGTGGGGAAACTGAAATCGCATGCTAACTATATGACATTTTAAATGTAAGTTTAAACCGGTACAAAAATATAAAGTGCAAAGATATTTACATGGGAGTTGAAACTTTTTGAGAGAGGGTACTTGAGAAACCATTGGAAGCCCATAGGAAGAAACTATTATATGTTTCCCATTTCTCTGTACCACCCAAATAATCTAATGGTATACTAACTAACTACTCAGGTCACTATCTATTGTACTCTATCAACTACTAATATCCATAAAGAGTGTATAATTAGACAACTCTCCCTTCTTTAGGCTTTCTTCATTCCTCTTGACCTTTCTCACTTTCCCCTGCATCCATCAATTGCCTAGCTTGGTTCATTATGTACTCTCCCCATTCCTCAGCTCGGTCTAGTTTCCGCCTCATAAAGTATATGTCTGCCTCTAACTCTCTGTGATCTGCCTCAAACTCTCTGCGGGTATCTCTTAATCTTTGTCGGGTCTGTATAAGTTTTTTCTCAAGTATTTTGACTTTCTTGTGATCCTTAGCATTTCAATACTCCATTCTCTGTACTCTGCTCATACCCTTGGTTGGTGTTCTCTTAATCCTTGTCATTTCCTATAATAAGGGGAAAAATCGTATAGGTGTAGAAAGTGAAAGAAAAGAAGCATGAACAAATGTTATCTGGGTAAATGATCAAATCATAAGAATTAAAAACTTTAGTCAATTAACTTCTCCCTACTATAATTTAGGAGTATATCAGATACCTACCATAGTTGCTAGTACTACATAGCAATAATTTTAAGCTTTTCAGAAATCGTAATTTGCAGTCTATTCAATTAAGGATCGTTGCTGAACAGAAGAAACCCCAAATTTAAGTATCTAGACAATAATTGTTACTAAAAAATAATTCAGCGATTGAAATTAAAAAGAAATAAAATTGTTTAATAATAGCCATTAGATGAGGGAGGTTATGGATTAATCTTGACCCTTTTTTAAAGTCAATAGGAAGTTATTCCTGAATACAATCACAGTCGCTCTTTATGATAGTTGAAGATAGATCCTGGCCGCTCTTTGTCTTGCGGTTATTCCCGAGCATTATTATAATATAGATAGAAGATGGAATCATTGATAGAAGCACATATTTGTTTGAAAATAGGCACCAACCACGATTGAATAAGGGGAACTCTACCCTTCCAATTTTTTCATCAACTTCTCTCTAGTCCGTCACCTATTATCTGTTCCAAAAACTCAATTTGTCTTCCTTCCATGACAGCCGCTTCCACAAATCCCCATCTCAATAGTTGTATAGTTGGCCATGCCGATCACAACAAGACCACCCTTACTGCCGCCCTCACTATGGCTTTTGCCTCCATCAGCAGCAGCGTTGTTGACAAATGACAAAATTGGTAACACTGCTCCTAAGGAACATGTCGCAGAGAGAGAGAGAGAGAGAAAGAGAGAGAGAGCGAGATACTAGGGTTTGAAACGATTTGGCGAAGAGTGAGAGAGAATATTCACTATTTGCGTGGGAAGTCAAAAGTAGTTTTGCCATTTGCAATTATGTTTAGGACTCTACGGGAATTTTATTTTCAATCCAGGGATTTTAAAGTAAACAAATGAAATATGATGTTTTATAGGTAAACTCCACCCTATCTTATCTTAGGAATTTTTTTATATAAAAATCCCATAAATGTTTTAGTGTTAATATATATTACAATAGGGGTGGGTTTAAACCGCCTTACAAATAACGGTCAGGATTCAATCTCAATAAAGACAAAGAATGGTCATGATTGAATTTGAAAAAAAAAGAAAGGGTGGCCAAGATTAAACCTTAACCATCCTTTTCCAATCCAATGGCCTAAATTTATCATAATACCTCGTAATAGTTAGTAGCAGTTGAGCAGCGAAACCGTCAACTCCTCATTCGAGTGTTTAGCAAAGTTTTTCTCTTCCGTGACTGGCCTCACATTCTTTCGATCACAATCTCCTTGCGAAAAACTCTCCTAACCCACTCCAGAAAAAGGTAGACGAGTTTGCCTAGCAAGGTTTGTAATTCAGTAGTAATCTTTTACATATACGTTTCAAAGCATGTCTCCCTCTAACGCTCACTGGCGCCTACTGAATTGTTCATCGTTGAGAGTAATCTCCAGGTACTATTGATTTTCTTGAATTCGTACTCCACATTTTTGCGAAATATGTCCTTACATTATGTTGGTGTTATTAGTCTGCTTTGTTTATTTAGGGAAAGAATTGAAAAAAAAAATTATTTTAGGGAAAGAGAATCTGTTATGAAATTTAACAGAAAATGTAACAGCTTCTTAAATGATAACGGAAAAACTAACGGACAGAATAACAAATTGAAAATTAAGTCAAGGCTTGTGTTTGACACAATCTCCGTAAGAAGTATTGCCCCACACTGGTGCTGACGGTACTCTGACAATCTCCTCGTAAGATGCAACGACTTTACAATCGTTAATAGAAGCACTTCAAACTAACGACTTCGGCGAATAAACTAACTGTTTGGAACTTCTGGACTTGAAAGGAATATTTATGCTACAATATGCTTTCGCTCTCTAATTGCTAATGAATGCTAAATCACTTAATGATTGGAATAATCGAAACTGACATTCTGAGGGCCTATTTATAGATATTGAAGAGATGTGGTGGCTATTGGGAATAACCACAATTGGTGTCAACCACTGCACCTGAGCCACGAACCTTGATCGATTTTCTAAAAATTAAAGGCTTCAATAGCTCCTAGTGACGATGCGCACGTGCGAAGTGCAAAGTGCGCCTTTAAAGCGCCCAATGCACCCTTCGCGGGCTTCACGCGCTTCGCAGGTGTGGTCCAAATTGAGCTAGTATAAAACTGGCACAATTGGGCTACTCCTTCCATGGTTGGCCCAAGGTGGAACAACTTGATGACTTCTCCTTGTTTGAATCCACTTATAAACTAGCATTACTTTACATCTCAAAGCAATGTGGGATAACTCTTTCATATCCCAGAAACTCTTCATTTTCCCATTTCAAGTTACAATCTTTAGCCATTAATTTCTCATTCACCTGGAACTAGTTTTGAGTAAATAAATGCATTTTCTTAATCTACAACAAATGTAGATTATAATTTTTGTAACTTATTTCATTAAACAATAAATGAAACCCATTTGAAAATTGGGTCAAAACTTGGTCAAACCTAGTTTCTTAAACCCATTTACAACAATCCCCCACATGAATGACAATTAATGCATGTATGCAGATTTGTCCAAAAGTTCCGGCGAACTACTATTGCATCGGAATAGGTAGCTTATGGCCTTGAACCTTCCCTAGTAAAATACCATCGGATATACTAGCCAGTTGGTAGCGAGACGCTTTGAACCAGTGACTGTATAGTGTATACCAAGACAACAGTACTCACACAATAATAGCTCTAACAATTTTTGTTCTCACGTTGTGTCCATTTTGGCCCTAGACCGTATCTCATTCATAAGTGTTCATTTAGAAGCGGCCTTATTACTTCTCACTTATATAGGTGATTCATACTATAAAGAGTATCCTGCTATACTCCACCCGTAGGTATAGGAATCATTAAAAGTTTTCTCAACTTATCCTCACCACTGCTGAAGGTGCATACACTTGGATGTTCTGGGAATGAGTATGAAACAAGTTTCAAGTGTTTCTACTGAACTCATAACTTAGTTTTTTCATTGAACCAAGGGCCTGGGATCTCCATTTTTCAAGGTTGAGTGTCCACTATGAGTTCTTTTGTTGTGGGTTTTAAGCCCATTCCCCTTAACAATTTATACAGTTGATCTCTATTTATACCTTTCGTAAACGGATCCGCTATGTTATCATTTGACTTTACATAGTCAATTTTGATAACACCATTTTTGATCAAATGTCTAATAGTATTATGTCTACGACGAATATGTCTAGACTTACCATTATACATACTGCTATGTGCCCTTCCTATTGCTGATTGACTATCACAATGTATCATAACAGCAGGCACAGGCTTACTCCAATAAGGAATATCCTCTAAGAAGTTCTTAAGCCATTCTGCTTCTTCTCCAGCTTTATCTAAAGCTATAAACTCAGATTCCATCGTGGATCTAGCTATACACGTTTGTTTGGAGGATTTCCATGACACCGCTCCTCCACCAATTGTGAATACATATCCACTTGTGGATTTAGAGTCTTTTGCGTCTAATATCCAATTAGCATCACAGTATCCTTCTAATACTGCTAGATATCTCTTATAAAGTATCCCATGATTAATTGTATACTTTAAATATCTCAATACTCTTAATAGAGCCTTCCAGTGATCCGCATTGGGATTACTCGTGAACCTACTGTAACGACCCCAAATTTTCATAATTCATAATAATAATAATAAATCCCAAAAACATAAATATTCATTACATCCAAATAAAATAAAGGTAAATAGAAATCAACAAAATTTTTAAAGTCTTACAACCTCCCAAATAACTGTAATAACCGACTAAAGAGTCTAAAATAAATTAACTAAAACAATTCCTTGAACTTCTTATGAAGTGCTTCCCGAACCGAATCATATTCTGCCTATTTAATACCTGGAAGAAAAGAGTATGAAAGGGTGAGCGAACAATGCCCAGTAAGTTCATATACAGCCCCTTCGGTTACTAAGAAGGAGTTGACCTGAAAGAATATCAAACGATACAAATTCCAAAAACAATCGAAGAAATAACAAAGTACCAATTCGAAATGATTATTTACCAAATCTCAAAACCACATGTCTTTCAAAATATCACAACGGTTGCACTAACTGAGTTGACAATATTTTGGAGGTTCAAATGATGACAAAACCGAATCAAACTGACTCGAATGGTTTACTTATTTAAAACCGTCTCATACCAGTTTTAACTAACTAAACCACTCACAAATTTTTAGGAATTTCAAAGGACTGATAAGCTGAACAAAGCTAACTCGAGTGATCTAGTTATCTACAACCGTTCTATACCAACTGTAGACAATCAAATCATTCACAGACATCATGATCACAAAAGTGGTCCATTGACCTTATCAAACAAAATCCCACAAGGGAACAAAATGACTCCACAGAGTCCTAAACAGTGTATCCGGAACACCCGACCACTAATTTGAAGCGGTGAACTAAGTTTGCCCGAAGGCCAAATATCAAATATACCCCGCCGAAGCAGGTTGTCTAACTTAGTGATCATTGATGGAACAAAAATCATATCATATCAAAACTCATTTTATACAAAATACGAACTTTCACAAGAACAATAAAATTTCCGTATTTACGAAACCAAAAGAACGATTTAGCAAATGAATAGCAAACGATTAGAAAATAATGGTAAACGAGTGAGTCAAAACAAATACTGACGCGAGGTCAGCTTTTACGTATCAAAGGAACGTACATCGCCAAGAAATATGCAGAAGCCTAAATAATGAAACGGAGCGAAAATCAATTAACTTAAAGATGCATAATCCCTTACCTTGGTTACTTTCACTTTCCTTGCAACGATCCTCGCACGAATCTACAATCATGCAAAAGGTTTTCTTAGGGTAAAAATATCTTTTATTTACTTTACCGAAAAACTAACTTTAACGGCCTTTGATAAACTAAGAGTTATTCTTTTTTAACTCTCCTAAAGGTTACTCCTTCACCCCTTTAGGTCTATTGAACTTATACTAGGGTCCTAGGTTCTAAACCCCTTTCAATTCACTTCCACCAATTTTACACACACTAAATACACCTTTTTCAGCACACACAAACACACACAACCACACACTAACCCTAATACACCCACACACACACATACACACACACGGAACACCACACACACATACACACCCTATTTAAATTACATCCAAATAAAATAAAGGTAACTATAAATCAACAAAATCTTTAAAGTCTTACAACCTCCCAAATAACTGTAATAATCGACTAAAGGGTCTAAAATAAATTAACTAAAACAATTCCTTGAACTTCTTATGAAGTGCTCCCCGAACCGAATCACATTCTGCCTATTTAATACCTGGAAGAAAAGAGTATGAAAGGGTGAGCGAACAATGCCCAGTAAGTTCATATACAGTCCCTCCGGTTACTAAGAAGGAGTTGACCTGAAAGAATATCAAACGATAAAAATTCCAAAAACAATCGAAGAAATAACAAAGAACCAATTCAAAATGATTATTTACCAAATCTCAAAACCACATGTCTTTCAAAATATCACAACGGTTGCACTAACTGAGTTGACAATATTTTGGAGGTTCAAATGATGACAAAACCGAATCAAACTGACTCGAATGGTTTACTTATTTAAAACCGTCTCATACCAGTTTTAACTAACTAAACCACTCACAAATTTTTAGGAATTTCAAAGGACTGATAAGCTGAACAAAGCTAACTCGAGTGATCTAGTTATCTACAACCGTCCCATACCAGTTGTAGACAATCAAATCATTCACAGACATCATGATCACAAAAGTGGTCCATTGACCTTATCAAACAAAATCCCACAAGGGAACAAAATGACTCCACAGAGTCCTAAACAGTGTATCTGAAACACCCTACCACTAATTTGAAGCGGTGAACTAAGTTTGCCCAAAGGCCAAATATCAAATATACCCCGTCGAAGCAGGTTGTCTAACTTTGTGATCATTGATGGAACACAAAATCATATCATATCAAAACTCATTTTATACAAAATACGAACTTTCACAAGAACAATAAAATTTCCATATTTACGAAACCAAAAGAACGATTTAGCAAATGAATAGCAAACGATTAGAAAATAACGGTAAACGAGGGAGTCAAAACAAATACTGACGCGAGGTCAGCTTTTACGTATCAAAGGAACGTACATCGCCAAGAAATATGCGGAAGCCTAAATAATGAAATGGAGCGAAAATCAATTAACTTAAAGATGCATAATCCCTTACCTTGGTTACTTGCACTTTCCTTGCAACGATCCTCGCACGAATCTACAATCATACAAAAGGTTTTCTTAGGGTAAAATATCTTTTATTTACTTTACCGAAAAACTAACTTTAACCGCCTTTGATAAACTAAGAGTTATTCTTCTTTAACTCTCCTAAAGGTTACTCCTTCACCCCTTTAGGTCTATTGAACTTATACTAGGGTCCTAGATTCTAAACCCCTTTCAATTCACTTCCACCAATTTTACACACACTAAATACACCTTTTTCAGCACACACAAACACACACAACCACACACTAACCCTAATACACCCACACACACACATACACACACACGGAACACCACACACACATACACACCCTCTGTACAACCACTGTACAACCACTATATAGCCACACACACAACTCACACACGCACTCAGCACACCCACGACACACACACACACGCGCGACACACACTACTCACCAACACGGCACACACACAACTCACACACACAAAACCCTAATCTTATAAACAACCCTAGCATGGCCTAATTGGATAAATATCAACTAAATCCCAAGCCCAACACTAATCAAGAACAACAATGAAAAAGGTTTAAGGATTTATAACACCATAATCTGACTTCTCATTCCTAATCTTCCTTTAGATTCTAGGGTTCTAATATCAAAAATCAAGACAACAAAAGGTTGTTCTTACCTTGGATTGAGTCTTGATCAGACAATGATGGAGCCTTCTTCCTCTTCTCTAAGTCTCGGGTCCTCCCTCTATCATGATTCTTCTCCTTGCTTATTTTGCCCTTACGCCTCTCTCTCTCTCTCTCTTTTCCTCTCTCTATGCGGTTTCCTCTCTCAACTCTCTCTTGGCCGCTTAAAATACCCAAGCTTCCATCCGTTAAAAAAAAATATGAAGAGGCTCTAAACTTTATGAATTATATTTATATTATGGATTTTCTAAACTTAAACCCAAAATAACCCAAGTCCAAGTTCAATGTAGCCAAATTTTAATAACTAAGCCCATTAATCCTAGTCCATCTAGGAAAGATAATCCAATTATTACATAAGTATATTAATTAACTAACACAAATAATTACTTAAAAGAAATACTATTTAATAAATACTAAAATAATATTTAGGGTTATTACACCTACTTAGTTTGCTCACTGAATATGCAATGTCTGGACGTGTACAATTCGTTAAGTACATCAGACTCCCAATTATTCTTGCATATTCCAACTGAGAAACTGGTTCCCCTCTGTTCTTTGCTAAGTGAAGAGTTAAATCTACCGGTGTCTTAGCCGGAGGGTCATTAATGACATCGAACTTTCGAAGTACATTTTCTAGATAATGGGACTGAGATAGAACTATCCCTTCTGATGTTCTAGAAATTTTTATTCCTAATATGACATTAGCCAATCCCATGTCCTTCATGTCAAAGTGCTTTTTTAAACAAGTCTTTGGTATTCATGATCAATTCATGAGTACTTCCCATTATCAACATGTCATCCACGTAAAGACAGACTATTACAAATGATTCAGATGTTCCTTTGATATAGACACACTTGTCACATTCATTTATCTTGAATCCATTTCAACATAGTTCGATCAAACTTCTCATGCCATTGTTTAGGTGCTTGTTTGAGTCCGTACAATGACTTTACAAGTTTACACACCTTTTGCTCTTTACCTGGAACAACAAACCCTTCGGGTTGTTCCATGTAAATTTCTTCATCTAACTCTTCATTCAAGAAAGTTGTTTTCACATCCATCTGGTGTATCTCAAGATTATGCACGACTGCAAATGCTATAAGAACACGTATGTATGTGATCCTTGTGACAAGAGAATATGTATCGAAGAAGTCATATCCCTCCTTTTGTCTAAACCCTTTGGCTACTAGCCGGGCTTTGTACTTATCGATAGATCCATCTGCCTTATACTTCCTTTTAAGGATTCACTTGCAACCTAACGGTTTGCATCCTGGAGGAAGATCAACCAACTCCCAAGTATTATTATGCATTATGGACTCTATTTCACTATTAATAGCTTCTTTCCAGAACGGAATATCTGGACCAGCTAAAGCTTCCTTAGCAGTAGCTGGTTCGTTTTCTAACATATGCTCCCTCCGTCTCACAACAAGTGACACACTTTGCTATTTTGGGTGTCCCACTGATAAGTCACACTTCCTAAAATGGCAAAGAATCTTTACTATTCCCTCCACTCATTCTTTCTCCTACATTATTTTAATACTCACAACACCATTATAATTTACTATTCTCTCCACTCATTCTGTCTCCTACTTAACTATCTACACTCACAATACATCAACCTTTTCACTTTTTCCTTAATTCCCGTGCGGAACAGTAACTGTGTCACTTGTTCTGGGACGGAGGGAGTATGATAGAAAATCAAGACCAAAAGACTTTTCCACTCTTATTAGAACTTGCATCTTTCCTATCTTTGGGAGGAAAGATATTTTCAAAGAATACAATATTCCTTGATTCTATTGTCATTCCTTCATTCATATCAGGAATGTCTGACTTGTGCACTATAAACCTATAGGCACTACTATTTCTAGCATATCCAATAAAGATGCAGTCAATTGTCTTTTAACCGATTTTGACTTTCTTTGACTTAGGTACTTCAACCTTAGCTAGACACCCCCACACTTTAAGGTATTTATAACACGGCTTACGATTATGCCATAATTCGTAAGGTGTTTCATTAATTCCTTTCTTGGGTATCTTATTAAGAATGTAGTTTGAAGTCAGTATTGCTTCCCCCCACATGTTGTTGGGTAAACCTGAACTGATTAAAAATGCATTCATCTTTTCCTTTAGAGTGCGATTCTTACGTTCAACTACTCCATTAGATTGAGGTGTATATGGAGCTGTCGTTTGATGAATAATGCCAGATTCCCAACATAATCCTTCAAACGGAGCTACATATTCTCCTCCTCTATTGCTTCAAATCTTCTTAATCTTTACATTAAGTTGATTCTCAACTTCATTC
This sequence comes from Adenophora triphylla var. japonica, assembly GCA_022495995.1. NCBI lineage: Eukaryota > Viridiplantae > Streptophyta > Magnoliopsida > Asterales > Campanulaceae > Adenophora > Adenophora triphylla. Next base: position 206,626 of record JAFEMH010003660.1, read on the forward strand.
TTGTAAGTTTGGAAATCCCCTAAGGCTTCATCCTTACTTTTCAAGAGATAAACATAACAATATTTTGTGCAATCGTCTATAAATGTAATGAAGTACTTTTTCCCACCTCGATTTTGCACTAACTTTAAATCACAAATATCTGTGTGAATTAATTCCAGAGGTGTTGTGTTTCTTATTACTATTTCAAATGGCCCTTTAGTCATTTTTGCTTCAACGCAAACTTCACACTTATCAGTTGAATCGGATTTTGATATTTGAATTAAATCTTGATTCACTAATTTTTTAATTGTGTTAAAGTTTACATGACCTAATCTATCATGCCATAAATTAGGACTATCCGACAAGTAAACATAAAAAATAACACTTTTATTCTTCGCTTCAGATCGGATAACATTCATTACATTCATCTTGAAAAGACCCTTCTCAAGGTAACCTTTTCCAAGGAAAAGACCATTTTTAGTCAGTACAAATTTATCAGATTCAAACACCAATCTAAAACCGGCCTTACTTAACAAAGCCCCAGAGACTAAGTTCTTGCGGATGTCCGGGACATGCAGCACATCCATCAAAGTCAGCTCCTTGCCTGAAGTCATCTTTAGAACAACTTTTCTAATGCCCACAACATTGGAAGTAGCAGAATTTCCCATATAGAGCTTCCTTTCGGAATAGGGAGTGTAGGAAGAGAAACTCTCCTTATCTGTACATATGTGGCGGGTAGCACCGGTGTCTATCAACCACTCTCTTGGATTATCATCCAACTTAGCCACATTGGCTTCAAATACCACAGCTGCAAAGTCAAGCTCCATATCATCAACAATGTTGGCTTGATTCCTGTTGCCTCTCTGGTCTTCCTTCTTCTGGTTCCGACAATCCTTAGCTAAATGTCCGGGCTTGCCACAGTTGTAGCAAGATCCTTTGAAATTCTTGGATGGCTTCTTTCTAGTATTTCCCGAATGCTTCCTCTTCTTACTGTTGCTTGTGCTAGCTTCAGCAAGATTAACCTTTGCTTCCATCTTCCCTTTATTAGCCTTAGCTTTAGCCTTGGCCTCATTCTTCCTGTTGTTTTCCTCAATCTGAAGATGAATAACCAGGTCTTCAAGACTCATTTCCTTACGCTTATGTTTGAGATAATTCTTGAAGTCCTTCCATGCTGGCAGCAATTTTTCAATGATTGATGCCACCTTAAATGGTTCATTCATAATCGTTCCTTCAGTAGTTAACCCATGCAGGATCAACTGAAACTCATCAACCTGGCTAGCTACGGTCTTTGAGTCAACCATCTTGAAATCAAGGTACTTGCCAACAACAAACTTCTTTGAACCGGCATCCTCGATTTTGTACTTTCGCTCCAAAGTGTTCCATAACTCTTTGGCCATCTCAACGAGATAGTACACATTGTAGAGGGTATCATCTAGCCCATTCAGGATGTAATTTACACAAGAAATTACCATGATCCCATGCCTCTTTGGCAACCCTCCTTTGATGGTCGGGATCATCAATTGGTATAGCATTCTGCAGACTGAGGATGGTCAAGTAAAACAGCATCTTTTGCTGCCATCTCTTGAAGTCCACCCCAGTGAACTTGGCTGGTTTCTCACCATGCGCCGGGTGAGTTGGAGCAGGAGTTGTAACTACTTGATTGGTTGCATTTGGTTGTTTTTTGGGTTGGAATTCCTGAAGACTGGGAAGTATTGGTTTCGTTTGCCATCTCTTAAGAAACATAAAATACTTCTTACGATTGTTAGGAAATTTAACAGAAAATATAACGGCTTCTTAAAAGATAATGGAAAAACTAACGTACAAAATAACAAACTGAAAATTAAGTCGAGGCTTGTGTTTGACACAATCTCCGTAAGAAGTATTACCCCGCACTGGTGCTGACGGTACTCTGACAATCTCCTCGTAAAATGCAATGACTTTACAATCGTTAGTAGAAGCACTTCAAACTAACGACTTCGGCGAACAAACTAACTGTTTGGAACTTCTGGACTTGAAAGGAATATTTATGCTACAATATGCTTTCTCTCTCTAATTGCTAATGAAAGCTAAATCACTGAATGATTGGAATAATTGAAACTCACATTCTGGGGGCCTATTTATAGATATTGAAGAGATGTGGTGGCTATTGGGAATAACCACAATTGGTGTCTGGTGGATTCTCTGCCGTTGAACCACTGCACCTGAGCCACGAACCTTGATCGATTTTCTAAAAATTAAAGTCTTCAATAGCTCCTAGTGACGATGCGCACGTGCAAGTGCGCCTCTAAAGTGCCCAATGCGCCCTTCGCGGGCTTCGCGCACTTTGCAGGTGTGGTCCAAATTGAGCTAGTATAAAACTGGCACAATTGGGCTACTCCTTCCATGGTTGGCCCAATGGTCCACCTAGGTTGGCCCAAGGAGGAACAACTTGATGACTCCTCCTTGTTTGCATCCACTTATAAACTAGCATTACTTTACATCTCAAAGCAATGTGGGATAACTCTTTCATATCACATAAACTCTTCATTTTCCCATTTCAAGTTACAATCTTTAGCCATTAATTTCTCATTCACCCGGAAATGGTTTTGAGTAAATAAATGCATTTTCTTAATCTACAACAAATGTAGATTATAATTTTGTAACTTATTTCATTAAACAATAAATGAAACCCATTTGAAAATTGGGTCAAAACTTGGTCAAACCTAGTTTCTTAAACCCATTTACAACAGAATCGTGAATGGAAAGCTTTCATTATTTGGGGAAAGAGTATTGTTTAGGGAAAGATAATTGATTAATGATGAGTGATACTTTTACCAAATCAAAATCTGTTTTTGGAATATATCCTTAGACAATTTGGCAAGCTCTGTGGGAAGCAATATAGGGTTTTGAATGGGAATTTGTGGGATTGATTAAAAAAATGAGAGAAAAAGAGCTGAGTGTTTTATAAAAATTGGGAGTTTGAGGGATTGATTGATGATGATGTCTGTACCAATTTGTTTTTCTGACTAACGCGGAGAAATTGGTTGCTATTGGTGTGTTTATATTGACACCTTGGATTGTTGTTCAGAATGATGGGTCAGGTGATTTGGGTTATTGAAAGGTTGTTGAAAAAAATGAGTTGGGAGATTTAGTTGGAAAGGCCAATTGTATTGAATTTGATTCACATGAGGTGAGATTAAGGGAGTGTTTAAGGGTATTACAAAGAATTTTGTAGGTGGATTTGAATGGAATGAGGCCAAATTTTGTTGTAGTGGATGATGACATTGAAACCGTGGGGACTTTTGTGGGTGGTATGGAGTTAGAGAAGGGGAAGGGATAATGTGTTTAGGGCCATTTGTTATGGTATTAGGTGAAAATCTAGAAACAAGAAATGAAGTGGATTTTCTTAGGCTCAAAGGCTAAGGGAGGGAGGAGGTTCGTAACAAGTGGTTCTGACATTGTGCGGTTACACTTTTCCACCCTTCCCCTTTATTACAATCTTCTTCTATTATGATTGTTAATCCCCCAATATTCTCAAAATACCTATGCCTATGCTTTTTCCAAGTAATTTTTTTTCATAGGTAATATTGTTTGAAAAAAAGGTGGATAGTAGCATGATTTTAAAAATTTAGGCTGATAATAAGCTTGGGGAAATGTGTAACGAAAGCAATTATATGGAAGAGTTAAGATATCATTCTTTTGAGAGTAATCTTACACTTGAACCAACTCTGATGACTTGAGCGTTTTTCATCAAACTTACTCAAGCAATTGCCCAATATCCTATTTGGGGGTTTGATTTTAAGAAGTCTAATATGAAGTTGGTTCAGCTGGTATTGGATGAGTATGTTGTGGAGTAATCTTGCATAAATTTCAAATATTTAGGAAGATGACAATTGAGGCTCTTGCATATGCATTTCAAGACAGTAGTTTCATAGACTACAAATAGAGAAGTTAACATTTGGGGGCAAAACACATTTTTCAGCATGGATGTGATTAAGTGTTGCTAGCGAGAGATTACATTCGCACTAACGTAAATTAAGGTGAATGAGGGGACTTCCAAACTAAATGCTCATTTTGTAAAGTTCATATGTTACATTAAATGTTGTTCATGGTCAGGTTTACTAAGATAAAAGTGATTATTTTTTTTTCTCATTGATCAGTGTCAATGTTTGTCTGAAATTTGCTAGCTATAGATTTTTCTTCCTCCGCCAGTTCATCTTTCTATTGTTTCAATTCTTAAACTAAATACTCCTCTTCTTCACTATAAATAAGTATTGATGATATGCTATTAGCTTCCTTACAAAGAGTTACTGCTTGCATTCTCCTCTTCTTCACTATAAATAAGAGAGAGAGAGAGAGAGAGAGAGAGAGAGAGATTGATTGATGTTTGTTGGATGTTTGTAGACAATACTTCTTACTACACACGCATTGAATTATTTTTTTCCTACTTGCAAATATGATATACCCCATTTGATATAATGCTTTAAAGAATGATCATAACTCATTATTGTATTACTAAAAAAAACTATTTTCTACAACTATATATTTTTTTCAATGTTACTTATTTGTTGTACACTTTTTCTAATTTTAATTTTGAATTGTGATTTCATTCTCAGGTTGATTTGCAGGATTTGTGTGGCTAATGAAAGTTGAAGGTGACTTCAACACTTTACCTTGATACTTATTTTCTTCAAAACACTTAGATTAATGTATATAATTATCAAGTATGTACCGTATTTTTTAAAAATATATTAATTTTATGTTTGTTTTTGTGTTATATATGGATTTAGTTTTGGTATATATTGTTTTTGTATTTAAAATTGGTTTTGAGTGTAAACCGCTAGAGCTACTATTGTTTTTTTTTTGGGGGGGGGGGGTTGGTGATTCCATCATTTTTGTAATTTTTGTAATCTCATTGTGCCAGTAGCACGGGTAAGAGAGTACTAGTTGTATGCAATGCATGTGAGTTATAATTATATACTCCATTTCGAAAAATTTATTCCAATTTTACTTATGTTCTACCAAAAAAATATTTTTAGCCGCAACTTTATGAAAATCTAACTATTACTATGCATTTTTAAAAATTGTTATTGATTCACCATTATTAGTACGATTAATAATAGTTTTTAGATTCGCATTGAGAATAATTAAGTTTTCATTGTGTTTAAAGTTCGATTGAGTTGACTATTAAAATCAAATTGGGATAAACTTTTGGGACATATGTAGTACTTAATTAAATATTACTACTTCTGTCAAAAAATAAATGCAAAAAAATTTTTTTTTTGCTATTCTCGGAATAAATTTCCAGTTTTGTTCGTTTCAAAATAAATGTCACATATTTAAATACAAATTTAGAAAATAACGTAGTTCAATTTTAATATTCTACAAACTAGTAAATCACATTTTTTTAAAAGGTTGCAATATTTATTTCTGGAACTAAGGAGAAGGAGGAAGTATTAGTCAAAAGCAAAATTGAAAGTTTTTAGTTATTGGAGAAGGAGGATTTTTTTCTCAAATAATTTTATTTTAAAAATCTAAATCCCAAAATAACCCACATTTGAAACTATTTGTCAAAATGACCAATTTTTTGAAACTCGCTACACGGTGTAGCGAATTTATATTTTTTCCCGTTAAATCGCTACACGGTGTAGAGAATTTAAATTTGCTCAATTTTATTTTAATATTTATGCTATTAAAAAAAAACTAAAATTTGAACTCGCTACACAGTACAGCAAGTTCAAATTGACAATAACCTGCTCCTCCTACAAAGGTCCAAAACAAAAATTATGTATTAATAAAGAAAACTAAATAGAAATATTATTTTTTCCATTTCAAATAAATACTTTAAAAAATATACTTCTATAAAGAAATTATAATCTTCATTTAAAAAATAAATATTACTTTTGACTCAAAGAATAACAAAAAATAATACTACATTTTTTGTCCACATTACTTTCTTCATCCCAATGAATATTTAAACAAAAATACTGCTTCATTTGCCTCAAAAATTAATGTTTGTAATGTTAGTGTCTTCGTTTCAATATATGACATTATTTTTTTAAACAAATGAAGTAATATTTTATAAAATATTCATTGGGACGAAGATAGTAATTTATTTTTTTAGACGATGTAGTATTCTTTTGTAAAAATTAATGTTTATAATGTTAGTGTCTTTTTCTCAGAAAATGAATATTAATTTTTGAGACAAGTAAAGTAGTATTATTTTTTTAAATGTTCATTGAGATAAAGGAAGCATTTTTTTTTTGAATATAGAAAGTAGTATTAATTTTGGGACGAAAGTAATATTCATTTTTGAATTGAAGGAATTTTTTTTCTTAAAAAGTAGATTTTTTTTTCTATGTAAAAAAAAATGAACATTGTTTCCTTCGTCTCAATGAACATTTAAAAAAAGAATACTATTTTATTCGTCTAAAAAATGAATGTCATCTTAATTTCATATTTTGAGACGAATGCACTATCATTACAAACATTAATTTTAGAGGCGAATGAAGTAGTATTAATTTTTAAAATATTCATTGGGATGAAGGAAGTAATGCTCATTTTTTTGGATAAAAAATGTAGTATTAATTTTTGGTTATTCATTTTGACTCGAAAGTAATACTCCCTCCCGTCCCAATAGTAGCTTCCCATTTTGCCATTTTGGGTGTCCCGTTAATAGCTTCCACTTTCCTTTTTTGGCAAAGGAATCTTTACTATTCCCTCCACTCATTCTCTCTCCTACATTATTAAAATACTCACAACACCATTATAATTTACTATTCACTCCACTCATTCTCTCTCCTATTTTCAAATTACACTCACAACATTTTTTCTTCCCCCCCATTTTCTTAATTTGCGCGCTTGGCAAAAAATGGGAAGCAATTGTTGGGACGGAGGGAGTATTTATTTTTGAAATCAAGAATATAATTTTTCATAGAAGTATATTTTTTAAAGTATTTATTTGAGATTGAAAAAATAATATTTCTATTTAGTTTTCTTTATTAATACATAATTTTTGTATTAATATTATTTTGTAATTTAAAGTGAGACGGAGAAGTACAAACTTACTTTGAACCTTTGGACCTTTGTAGTAGGAGCAGATTATTGTCAATTTGAACTCGATACACTGTGTAGTGAGTTCAAATTTTTTTTTTAATGCATAAATTAAAATAAAATTGAGCAAATTTAAATTTGCTACACCGTATAGCTATTTTAACCGGAAAAATTATAAACTCCCTACACCGTGTAGCGAGTTCCAAAAAGTTGGCCACTTTGTCAAATAGTTTCAAATGTGAGTTATTTTGGGATTAAAATTTTTAAAATGGAATTATTTGATAAAAAAATCGGAGAAGGAGGAACTAAGGTTGCAATATTTAATTCTCTCTCTCTCTTTTTTTTTTTAATTTATTGAAACAATTTCTTAGAGAATTAAAATGAACAAATGTGTTTTTATAAGACTTTTAGTGAAATAAAATATACTCCCTCCGTCCCAGACCAAGGGTTCATCTTTCCCTTTTGGGACGTCCCAGACCAAGAGTTCATTTCCAAAAAAGACAAGTTTTTGAATATATTAATACCCTTATCATCTTCATATATTTACAAAAAAAATCATTCATTATATTCTTATACATTCTCTCTCCTATTTCCTACCACACATTTAACTACTATTTCTCCCACTCATTCTCTCTCCTATTAAATATTTTTAACTTTTACATTCCCTCTCCTATTCCCTACCACACAATTAACTTTTACATTATCTCTCATATTTCCTACCACACATTTAATTACTATTTTCTATCTCACATTTAACTTTTATTCATTTTTTTAAAAATTTCTTAAGAAGCGTGAAATTCCCCCCATATACCCTTGGTTTGGTCTGGGACGGAGGGAGTATATTATAAATCACACCGGTGGGTGAACAGTATTATGAACAGTACTATTAACATTATCAAATATCAAATTTTTCATTTTGCCCTCACTAAGTTGTCCCTTTCCCATCTTGACTTTTAAATTTTTTTTTTTTAATTAAAAAAAAAAACACGTGTCCCGAAGGACTTTTAATAATGGTCACACTATTTTATGACAAGGATGGTTTAAATCACTTTCCATGATTAATTACAGGATGGGGCGCCATAGTTTCAATGATAGCTACCTTCACTTCCCTCCCCTTCCCAATCAAAACTAACGCCCAATCATCTCCACATATAACTTCTTCACCCATTGCCAACCACAATCAAATCTTTACTTTTTTTTTCTCCATTTTTCAAAACTTTCCTTATAATTTTTTGCATAAAACCCGGATATGATTTTGATTTGATTTATAGAACACCCATTTCAACAAATGTGATTCTTCCTCTTCCTTTCTTTTTAGGTTAGTTTTTTATATAACGTTAATGTAAGGGTTTGTTTAGTACGCATTTATTTATATATTCTTGTAATGGAAGCCTGAATATGATTGCTTGAAGATGGTTTTTGGCTTCAATGTTTTGATATTAAATTGTTGTTAAATGATTCATATATATATATATAATAGTTTGATTTTTTAATCTGCTTTTTGGGAATTTCATCTGAGAAAATTCTGGAATCAAATATAGGATCCCAGAGAGAGAGTTTGTGATTGGTGATTGAGAGAGGGAGTTAAATGGCGGGAATGAACGGCGGGGATGAACTTGCGTCATCGATGAGCAGGCGAATGAGTTTACAGTCATCTAGTAGTAGAAGGAGTTGGGCCTCAAATAGTATGAGGGAAGCTTTTACAAATCCTACTGGAGATGTTTTTCAAAGGAGCAGGAGAGAGGAGAGAGAGGATGATGAAGTTGAGCTCAAATGGGCTGCCATTGAAAGGCTCCCTACTTATGATCGATTAAGAAAAGGAATGTTAAAGCAAGTTCTAGAGGATGGAAAAGTTGTTCATGAAGAGGTTGATGTTTCCAATCTCGGGATGCATGAGAAGAAGCTACTAATGGAGAATATACTCAAGGTTGTGGAAGATGATAATGAGCGGTTTCTTCTTAGGCTTCGTGAGAGGACTGATAGGTGAATTTTGAATCATCTTATTCTTTGATATTGTTTTCACTTTCATGATTTCTAATGGAAAATTTATATGACTTAATAGGGTTGGAATTGACATTCCCAAGGTTGAAATCCGGTACGAGCATTTGTCAATTGAAGGAGATGTTCATGTTGGATCAAGGTCTCTTCCTACTCTACTCAATGCTACCCTTAATACCATTGAGGTACGAAATCTTTGTGTTCAATTCCCACATCTGAATTATTGTCAAACTAGAGATATGTTCATGTAACTACTCAATCACTTATAAGCCAATAAGCCATCAACTATAAGTCATCAGCCATCAACTATGACAAACGGGCCTTATGTATATTTTGACAGTTTATGACATTTTTTTCATCAAAATTTGTTGTCAATAGGGGATTCTTCGAGTCTTCAGGCTAATCCCATCGAAGAAAAGGGTCTCTAAGATACTACAGGATGTTAGTGGAATTGTTAAACCATCAAGGTATGCTAAGAAGTTGTACATTCGTTGGGCGTATGAAATCTTGAATTGTTTCTCTTATCACTTTTTGTACTGGATGCTTATTAAAAATTACCATGAATGAGACTTTAGTTATTGGCATACCATTTGTAATCGACCTGTACTCATTTCAGGATGACACTTCTTCTTGGGCCTCCGGGCGGTGGAAAGACAACATTGTTGAGGGCCCTTGCCGGAGTTCCAGACACAGATCTAAGAATCAGTGGGGGAATCACCTACTGTGGTCATATGATGTCCGAATTCATTCCTCAAAGGACTTGTGCGTACATTAGCCAGCACGACTGTCATCATGGTGAGATGACTGTGAGAGAGACATTTGATTTTGCAGGACGTTGTTTGGGAGTAGGAACTAGATATGACCTCTTGGTAGAATTGTCCAAACGAGAAAGAGAACAAGGGATTAAACCAGACCCTGAAATAGATGCGTTTATGAAAGCTACTGCAGTTGCTGGTCAAGAATCTAGCCTTGTTACAGATTATGTTCTCAAGGTTAGTCTTCCAGCTGACTTTTTTTTTAAACATTATAAAACAAAAACATTAAATTAATTATACATCAATTTACAGATACTTGGATTAGATATCTGCGCTGATATATTGGTGGGTAATGATATGAGAAGGGGCATATCTGGTGGACAGAAGAAGCGTGTCACCACAGGTATGAAAAATGAAGAAGGCTTCCATGTTTTTATGCTCTCAATATATATTTTGTTTCTTATTATTTCATTTTATGCTAAAATGTAGGAGAAATGTTGGTCGGTCCAGCAAAGGTTTTTTTCATGGATGAAATTTCAACTGGTCTTGATAGTTCAACAACATTTCAGATTGTCAAGTATATGAAACAAATGGTTCATATCATGGATGTAACCATGATAATCTCCCTTCTGCAACCTGCCCCAGAAACTTTTGAACTTTTTGATGACATTATACTTTTATCAGAAGGTCAAATAGTCTACCAAGGTCCACATGAGCACATTCTTGAGTTTTTTGAGAGTATGGGATTTAAATGCCCTGAAAGGAAAGGAGTTGCAGACTTTCTGCAGGAGGTTACGTCGAGGAAGGATCAAGAGCAGTATTGGTTCAGAAGAAATGAACCCTATGAATATGTTTCGGTGCCCCAATTTGCCCGTCGCTTCAGCTCTTTTCATGTCGGGCAGAAGCTGTTTAATGACCTTGGTATCCCACATGACAGATCAAAAGTGCATCCTGCTGCACTGGTGACTGAAAAATACGGATTATCCAACATAGAGCTCCTCAAAGCTTGCTTGGACAGAGAATGGCTTTTAATGAAACGTAACTCTTTCTTATACATATTCAAGACAACTCAGATTACTATCATGTCGATTATTTGTTTTACAGTGTTCTTCAGAACAGAGATGAAATACGGTCGAATACAAGATGGATCAAAATATTATGGTGCACTATTTTTCAGTCTTCTAAATGTGATGTTTAATGGGGTAGCTGAGCTTGGGTTGACCATTATGGGGCTCCCTGTGTTCTATAAACAACGAGATTCATTATTTTTCCCTCCATGGGCGTTTGGTCTTCCCATTTGCCTTTTAAGGATCCCTATTTCTATTGTTGAATCGGTTATATGGATTTGTCTCACGTATTATACTATTGGGTTTGCTCCATCTGCTAGTAGGTATGTTGTTGCATTACTAGCTTTTAATTCACTTACTCCTTCCGTCCCTAACTGAATATCTAATTTTTGTTCAAGGGACAACCTGAAAATATATACTTTTTGTAAAATTTAATGATAAAGATGCATAAATATTCTTGTTATTCACTTTTTGAACTTTTGGTTTTGCTAGTTTATGATGAATAGTGAAAAAATGGTAAAAAACATTTAGGACATAAAAATACATTCATATTGGGACAAATTTTCTTGAAAATGGACATTCATTAAAGGACAGAGGGAGTAGAAGTTTTCATGCTAAGCATGGGTAAAACATGTTGATCAAGGCTTTGTGCAAGCATATGATCAACAAAGCTGATTACGTATTTTGTATCAAAAACTCTAAGACTGGCTAAAAAATATTACCTACTTAAATTTTCAGGTTTTTTCGCCAACTTCTGGCCTATATTGGTGTACATCAGATGGCTTTGGGACTATTTCGCTTCATTGGTGCACTTGGAAGAACAATGGTTGTAGGAAGTTCTCTTGGTACATTTTCACTACTCTTGGTTTTCGTCCTTGGTGGATTCATTGTTGCTAAAGGTTGGTATTTTGCATCTTGTACTTAGTATTTTTTTCTTTTTTTTTTCTAAAAATATTAGTGCCATTTCTATTGCAGATGATATTCAACCATACATGCTTTGGGGCTACTACACTTCTCCCATGATGTATGCACAGAATGCCCTCGCCATGAATGAATTTTTGGATAAAAGATGGGCCGCTGTAAGTACACGCTTTGAATGTTTGTAACACGGGTTTATTTTTATTATTACGAAACCCCATTTGATTATTTAAAATGGACCATTTTGTTTAACAGCCGAATCCCGATCCAAGAATAGATGCACCTACCGTGGGGAAGGTTCTTCTCAAGTCCAGGGGCATGTTTATTGACGACTATATGTTCTGGGTTTGTGTGTTGGCACTATTTTGTTTCGCGATAGTTTTCAACATCTGCTTCATTCTTGCTCTGACGTATTTGAACCGTAAGATTTCATAATGTCAACATATTCTTCCTTTAAAAATGGAATAATTCAAAGTTTTCCTCCTTACTGTCTGTTTGTTTCAGCTTTGGTAGATTCCAAAACTGTAGTTGAAAATGAAGATGGCAAGAATAAGAAGAAGAAAACGAACCCATATTCTAATTCAAATGCAGCCACGAATCGGAGTTTGTCGTCTGTGGCTCCCCCAAATGGAGGTTCAGTGCTGCACCATTATTTCAAGTCTTTTTTAATTAATTGGTCTTCTGATCTTTTCTGATTGGTTACTGGCATAGACATGCAAGGGAGGAACATGGGAGAACGTGTCAATTCTCGTAGTGCACAGAACACAGCAACTAACAAAAGAGGAATGGTTCTTCCATTTCAGCCTCTGTCGATTGCATTTGATCACATGAACTACTATGTAGATATGCCTGCTGTAAGTCACTTTTTCTTACTGACAGATTACTGACAGATTACTGACGAACAATCAGATTTCTTTGTCTTTACACAACTAATGTGAAAATTCAGACCCTCATTACCGATTATATTGGTTTTAGAATAAGATGTTCACTCAGTATAATGTTCTTTGTCCAAAATATTCGATCAGTTCAGAAAAATATTTATCTTCAATTTTTTTTTAAGTTAATTTTTTTCAATGCATAGTTTTGATTTATTCATCAGGAAATGAGGAGCCAAGGAATAGAAGAGTCTCGTCTCCAACTTCTACATGATGTTAGTGGTGCTTTCAGGCCGGGTGTTCTGACAGCATTAGTTGGTGTCAGTGGAGCTGGGAAGACAACTTTACTGGATGTTTTAGCAGGAAGGAAAACCGGTGGGTACATTGAAGGAAGTATCAGTATTTCTGGTTACCCAAAAAACCAGTCAACTTTTGCTCGTGTTAGTGGTTACTGTGAACAAAACGATATACACTCTCCTCATATTACTGTTCACGAATCTCTTGTTTACTCTGCTTGGCTAAGGCTTTCTCCAGATGTGAACGAACAAACACGAAAGGTAAGACTTCCTGGCCTTATTACCCAAAATACAGTTGGATTTTTAATTAAAAATATGCATGAATTTGTTGTTTTTAATGATTACGTACTATTGTAGATGTTTGTCGAGGAAGTTATGGAGTTGGTGGAGTTGAACCCTGTAAGGAATGCTTTAGTTGGTCTTCCAGGAGTAGATGGTCTTTCAACTGAACAAAGGAAGAGGCTTACAATAGCTGTTGAATTAGTTGCTAATCCGTCCATTATATTTATGGATGAGCCAACTTCAGGATTGGATGCTAGAGCTGCTGCCATTGTTATGCGCACTGTCAGAAACACAGTTGATACGGGGCGAACAGTTGTCTGCACAATTCACCAACCTAGTATTGATATTTTTGAAGCTTTTGACGAGGTTTGTTGTTTGTTCCAAGGATTTTATATGTTGCAAGTGAAATGGCAATTTTGGTTTCATTTCAATTTTCCCCTTTGTTCAATTTTATGCAAGATAAATGACTATTTTACCCCTGAATCTTAATATAATTTGGACTCTGCATGAGGAGTAAATAGTCCTTTAGGGGGTAAAATAGTCATTTTGCTTACATAAAATTGACAAAAGGGAGAAGTGAGACGTAATCAAACCCGGGGAGGTGGAGGGGGAGGGGTGAGACTTATCCAAACTTTAGGGGCCGGCAGTGGCATTAACCCCAAAAACTTAAGCTTATAATCTATTTTTCGAAGTATGACTCCTTTTCGGGACAAACATAAAAGGGAAGTGTGACTCTTATTCTTGGGACGGAGGTAGTAATTCAATGACTATGGGGGAATAAGTATCTAAGCTAAAACTTTTGCTGTGCAGCTGCTTTTGATGAAGAGAGGGGGATGGGTAATTTATACTGGACCTCTTGGACATCATTCAAAGCTTTTAATAGAATATTTTGAGGTGAGTATTTTTTTTTTTTCCAGATTTTATGGTGAACTTAGTCAATGAACATCATTTTGAAAGTTATCCGGGAGTGTAATGGATGCTCAGCTGTCAGTAGTCTTTCTCATAGCTAATACAATATCAAAATTTCAGTCCATTCCAGGTGTTCACAAGATTAATGAAGGTCAGAATCCAGCTACGTGGATGCTAGAGGTCAGTTCACCAGCAGTCGAGAGTCAACTGAATGTTGACTTTGCAGAAATCTATGCCAACTCTGATCTGTACAAGTACGTATACCACCTTTTTTTTTCTTAAATTCCTTTAACTTCCCATTAAATTTCATTGAGCATCCCCTCTCACACACATACACACATACAGGAGGAATGAGGCGTTGATCAAAGAACTGAGTACTCCGGCGCCAGGGTCAAAAGATTTATATTTTCCCACAAAATACTCCCAATCTTTCTATACCCAATGCAAAGCCTGCTTATGGAAACAACATAAGTCCTACTGGAGGCATCCGCAGTACAATGCTGTTCGGTTCTTAATGACAACAGTTATTGGTCTTATATTTGGACTTATATTCTGGAACAAAGGGCAAAAAATGTAAGTAATTCTATACCCCGTATCAGATTTAATGGGAAACACATAGTTATTCGCATGTGTATATTCTAACAGTTTGAATTTATTCCAGGGATAAACAACAAGATTTATCGAATCTGCTAGGTGCTATGTATTCTGCTGTTATGTTTCTTGGAGGAACCAGTACATCTGCTGTGCAGTCTGTTGTGGCTATCGGGAGAACTGTCTTCTATAGAGAAAGAGCTGCAGGGATGTATTCAGCATTTCCTTATGCATTTGCTCAGGTAAAAGAAGCAAAGCAACTTACTTTTGAATACCCTTATTTTCTACTCCCTCCGTCCCAAAATGGGTGTCCATTTTATACTTGAAAGAGACATTTTGAAATAGTTGACTTTTAAACAATTTTAGTACTAGCAAATATACACAAGAAACCTTACAGACTTGTAGTATTCCATGTATACATTGGAATAGTATGATATTCTAATAGAAATATTTTGTACCAGCAAACATTTGGCAAAGATCTCACAAAAGGGTAGTCAAAGAGTCCAAAAACTTGCCCAAAATGAACATATTACTGGTCAAGAATAAATTTTGATCTCATTTTACTCCTTTTTCTTGCAGGTGGCCATTGAGATTTTCTATATTAGCATCCAAACTATGATTTACAGTCTTCTGCTTTACTCGATGATCGGGTTTGATTGGCAAACTGATAAGTTCTTCTTGTTCTACTTCTTTGTATTTATGTGCTTTGTCTATTTTATCCTTTACGGGATGATGCTTGTAGCACTCACTCCAAACCACCACATAGCTGCCATTTCAATGTCATTCTTCCTCAGCTTCTGGAACTTGTTCTCTGGTTTCCTTATCCCCAGAGTGGTAAGCCAAAAAAAAAAAAAACTGAATTTACTACACATTCCATTCGAAAAAAGCCTATTCCGAGCCATTTTCTATTTTTTAAGTCTTTATTTTCTATTTTTTTGCAGCAAATTCCAATATGGTGGAGGTGGTATTATTGGGGTTCACCAGTGGCGTGGACGTTATATGGCCTCATTACATCTCAAGTGGGTCAAAACACGAATCTAGTTGTCGTTCCAGGACAAGGGTCGGTAACAGTAAAGCAATACATCAAAGGGTACTTTGGGTACGATTATGACTTCCTCGGATGGGTTGCGTTAGCAAACGTTGGCTATGTTGTTCTCTTCTGCTCTATATTTGCATTCAGCATCAAATTCCTCAACTTCCAAAGAAGATAGTGAAAACTTGGGAGTCGATCAGTTTTGGAGTTTACGCGTACTTTTACAACAATAGATCAGAAATATAGTCGTATTTTCAACTACTAGAACAATTATTTATAAGTATAAATTTATCTTTTGTTTGTATTTGTCAGCTAGTGTTGGTTTAACTGACATTATACTGTATGTAGATTTACCACAGAATAATGTAGATGAAATTACCTGAAATTTTTAAGATGGTTATGTAAATAATGCTTTACTAGCTACTTTGAACATTGCCCGTAGAGTTGAAAAGGAAGCTTAATAGAACCACTGACGATCCGGCCTGGCCCAGCCTGTCAACCAAGGGCCAAACGGACAAACGGGCTTTACCCGGCCCGTCCGTGAGAGTAAACGGGCTAAAGCCCGGCCTGGCCGTTTTGAGGTGGTGAGGCCCGCCTGTATAGCCCGGATCCACGGGCCAAACAGATTTTACCCTTTTTTTTTTTTTTTTAAATTTGAAAATGCTTGAAATTATTTTTAAAAAATACAAAATTCTTTAGAATTAAACAAAGAATCTATAGTATAAATGGGAACTCCCCCATGAACAGTTCTTTGAACAGTTTCAATGGGGGAATTTCCTATTTCGTCCTCACTATTTGGTCCCTTTTCCATTTTGTCCTTAAATTTTTTTTTTTAATTTAAAAAAAAAAAAAAAACAAAAAAAAAAAAAAACAAAAAATGTGGCCTTGGACACGGGCTTAGGCTAGTTTTATATAAAAAAAACAACTTAGTCCCAATAATGTTAATTATATTTTCTAAGAGGTAATATTATAAACTTTTATTAACTTAAGTAAATAAAAGTTTATAATTATAAATTTTTATTTAATATAAATTTTTATTTACTTAAGTAAATAAAATTTTATAATTATACCTATTAGAAAATATAATTAACATTATTGAAACTAAGTTGTTTTTTTAATGTACATTTTTTTTTAATAAATGAAGTATACCTCTTAGAAAATAATTTAGTAAAAATAATGTAAATTTATTTTTTAATAAATGAAGTATACATTTGTGAACGTTGTAAATAAATGAAGTAAAATTATGAAATAACGTAGTCAATTTACTAATAGAACACAACATATTTTTTTTGAATTTTCATTGTCTTCAAATGATGAAAATTTAAATTACATAGTCTTGAAATGTCATAGTCTTAAAATAACAAATCGTCACATTTCAAGCAAAACATAGTCTTGAAATGATGAAAATTTAAATTACATATTTTTTAAGTAACAAAGTCTTGAAATAACATAGTCTTAAAACATAATCATGGAAACAATTAAAAAAAGTCTTCAAATATTCAAATAACATAGTCTTCAAATCTTCAAATTAAACATTGTCTTCAAAACACCAAATTAAATATGATCTTCAAATTTTCAAAGTCTTCAAAAAGCTTTGAATCTTCAATATCATTGTAGCTTCAAACTCTTTGAAATTGTTGAATTCTTCGAATCTTCTAGCATCCATCTCTCAAAAACTCTTCGTTGAGATCGTCTTCATCGGGGCTATCACATTCATCATCTTCAAGATCTCGAAATGCGCCTTATTTCCTCAATTTCGCATCAAATCCGAAAGACAAATCAACCTCTCAATTAGAGCGGGCTTGAGTTTATTCCTCTTTTTCGTCACGACTCTTCCTGCAGCACTAAAAGCAGTCTCCGATGCTGTAACGACCCCGAATTTCCACAACAATAATAATACTTAATTAATAATAAAATAACCTCCAACGGCTACTAAAACCATAATTCAAAAACTAACCACAATTTGAAATAACTTAAATGCTGAAAACGATAATAATTTCAACGGCTAGTACAATCCACTAGCTCAAAAAAACTTTAATGTCTAACAATCTCTCAATTAACTGAAATAACTAACTAAAGATTCTAAAATGAAATAAGCTAAAAACGATCCTTGAACTCCTTATGAAGTGCTCCCGAACCGTTTCACATTCTTTCTATTTGAAATCTGGAAGAAAAAGAGTATGAAAGGGTGAGCGAACAATGCCCAGTAAGTTCATATACAACCCTCCTACATTAAGGAGGAGTTGACCAAGGAATATCAAACGATGCAAATTTCAAATAACAATCGAAGACACAACGAAGTACAATTTCGAAATCACTATTTAACAAATTCTCAAATCACATGTCTTTCAAAATCTCAAAGGTTTCACAAACTGAGTTGACAAATATTTTGGAGTTCCAAATGATGACGAAATTGATTCAAATTGACTCGAATGGTTTACTTAATTAAAACTGTCCCATACCAGCTTTAACTAACTAAACCACTCACATATTATAAGAAATTCAAAGGACTGATAAGCTGAACAAAGTTGACTCGAGTAATCTAATTATCTACAACCGTCCCATACCAAATGGTAGATAATCAAATCACTCACGTACATCATGATCACATAAGTGGTCCACCGACCTTATCAAACCAAAATCCCATAAAGGGAACAAAAGCCCACAAAGAGCACTAATACCCACAAAGGGTTCGAAATCCCACAAAGGGCACAAAGGTTGACTCCGCAGAAGTCCTAAACAAAGGCACCACAACTACATTGAAGCGGTGAACTAAGTTTGCCCGAAGGCCAAAATATCAAATATATCCACGGAAAGGTGGTTGTCTAACTTAGTGATCATTAATGGAACAAAGTTATATCATATCAAACTCATTTTATACAAAATACGAACTTTCACAAAGACAATAAAATTTTCGTATTTTCAAAATCAAAGAACGATATAGCAACCGAATAACAAAAGATTAGCAAATAACGGTAACCGAGGGAGTCAAAACAAATACTGACGCGAGGTCAGCTTTTTCGTATCAAATGAACGTACATCGCCAAGAAATATGCTAAGCCTAAACAATGAAACGGAGCGGAAAACAATTAACTTAAAGATGTATAATCCCTTACCTTAGCTTTGCTTTCCTTCCTTAAGCAATTGCCTTTATGCGAAATCTACAATCATGGAATAACATAACTTAGGCACAAGTAATCGTTATCACTTCTTATGTACCTATACTTTCTTTCCTTAGTTAACCTATGAGTTACTCTCGTACTCAACCGTAACTGGTTAATTAACTTTTCTATTTTTAGAAACTTTCCTAATTTAGCAGTTTCCTAACCTTAGAAACTTTCTATTTCGAACTCTAATACTTTGGAACCTAAGTCTTTTAGTATTCCTTCTTAATCTTAAAGTGTTATTCTACTTCTTTTCCTTTGATATAATTCCTTTAAGGTCTTTGGACTTCCCCTAAATTTCAAAAGGTTCTTTTAGGTTTTCTTAATTTCAATAAAGTCTTTTAACTTTCTAAAATTTACAAAGAGGTCACTTAACTTTCAGAATTTTACAAAATAGTCCCTCAACTTTTGGAAAATTTCAAAACAGTCCCTCAACTTTTGAAAAATTACAAAACAGTCCCTCAACTTTTGAAAAATTACAAAACAGTCCTTCAACTTTTCAGTAATTGCAAAACAGTCCTTCGAATTTTCAAAATCACAGAACAGTCCCTCAGAACCTTTGAACTTTTCAGTTCAGTCCTGAAGTTAACTGTCCAGTGAATAACTTAACTGGAAATCAGAATTTAACCCTTTCAGCTTTGAAAACTTTGCAGTTTGATCCCTTTTCAGTTTAAAAACTAACTGTTTTCACACAAAATAAACCAAAAGCTTAACACCTAAAAAGAGACACACCCAAAATCATCTTAGGCCAATTCGGCCGAACCATGGGTGTTTCAAAAATATGATTTTTGTTCTTCTTTTTATTTCCCACACATTAAACACATTATTTAATTTATATATTCTTTAATAAAAATACTTTTAATCATATTAATTGAGTTTGATTCAATTTCAAAACAATATGAACTAGGGTTAGGGTTACATCATTATAACCTACAATTTCCCAATAATCAAACCCTCAATTCATTAATTAAACTCTAAGATTAAACCATTAGAAATCCAAGAATGACTAAACCTAGAATTAAATGGTTTTAGAATTTCAAAAATTCATATCTAATTCAATTTAATGCCCTTAAATTAATTCTTAATTAATCAACAATATTCCTAATAAAAACCCCAATCTAATCTCAAGAATTTCTAAGATTTCTTTTAAGTTTTAACCTAAGAATAAATTTTAGGACGAAAGAAGTCATTACCTTGGTTTGATTTTTTTTTTTTTTGCTTGACACAGCCTCTCCTCCTTTAATTTCTTTCTTCTCCAAGTCCACGGCAGCTTCTTCCTTCTTTCTCTCTCACAACTGACCCCTCTCAGCCGCCTCTCCTTCTCTCTCTTTATTTTCTTTTCTTGGTTTTTTTTTTAAAATAATGAGGACTAGGGTTTGTTAAATAGGTATATATATATAAATGGTTTTCCTACTCCTAGGTCAATTGGGCTTTCTTAAGTCCATTAGGTGACCCAATTAAATAATAACCCAAGCCCACATCCCAATTCTAAAATAAAAATTTAAATATTTTATTTATATAAAACAATTTTTAATTAATAGGACAATAATTACTTAAATGAATTTAAATCAAATAATAATAATAAAAAATTTCGGGTTACTACAGATGCTACCGTGGACACCGAAGTGGTAAGTAGATCACGTGCCATCACAGAAAGAATAGGATAAATATTAGCATGAGATTTTCACCATTGGAGGACATTTAAGTCCTCAAAACTTTCACCATCTAAGGGGTAGAAGGGACTATCAAGGTATTGGTGTAATTCATTCCCCCCACTTTCAATAGTAGTACTAGAAGAGGATGACCCTTTTGTTTTCTTCAAGAAACCCCAACCTTTTTTAAACAACTTAGTTTTCTCTTTTCCTAATCTTTCAGATGTAGTGTTTGGCCCTTTGAGTATTCTACAATAGTGGTCATACAAACGAAATAGGATGGTGTGAATTTTCCTAAGTTGTTGCCTAGACAAAGTGATTACACTATTAGGTTCAAGCTCGGGCATCATGTTTTCATAAAATTGATCAAACAATCCACCTAATAAGGTGAACTTAATTCTAGGATCCATTATCGCGGCTAATTGGGAAGCTATGGGAAAATGTGGATAATACTTGGTGAATTTTTTTTTCCATATCCATAACGACACCTCCAAAGATTTCATGTGTTCTATGTTGGCTAATAACCCCACTTATGACATATAGCTCACGACATAAAATATGGGAGGTGGGATAATAGCTTCCCGAAAATATTTTGGTAGCCCTCCAAAAAGGTTTAAGTAAACCTAATAGTGCAGTGACTATCGACCAATAATGATCACTAATTTGGTTGTCCATTTGATAATTCGCAAAGTATTCCTTTATGACCACCTTATAGTCAACTGTTCTCTTCAACATGGTATAGGTTGAGTTCCACTTAATATCCTCGGCCACTTTCGGCTTCAAGTATTTCATGTTATAAGTGGCACATAAATCGGCATAAACTTTCAACCTTGGCCCGGAATTTCGAATAACATGGCAAGCCGTGTTAATGTGGATGGTGAGGTACTTTAGTGAGCGTATCAAATCATGGATACTTAGATTAAGAATGTGACATACACACCTAACATGAAACAAGGTGCCATCTAGAGGAGGATAAAATGCTTCGATCAACATTTTGGCAGTGAGTGTATTATAGGTGGCATTATCAAAAAACATGGTGAAAATTTTGGGCGCAATGACATACTCACTTAATACATCCTTAATACGACTCGTACATTGCAAGGACGTGTGGGGATATGGCATTTTTCCAAAGGAAATCACCCTCTTTTGCAACAACAAATTGTCATCAATCCAATGAGCAGTGATACAAGTGAAGGTTTCGAAACTAGAACTTAGAGTGGCCTTCCAAGCATCGGTGGTTAAGCAAATACCACCCTTATGATCTTGGAGTTGACTCGCTAGCTAGTTTGAGTTTACCTGTTTGGAATAGCTTCTTTATATGCCTAGTAACGGTTTGACGACTCAATGGTTGGTATGAGGGGTTAAGGCCTTGAGAGTAGAGGGTCAATTTATCATCATCAGAAAGTGACATGGGCAATCGACAACTCACTAAGAACATGGTAACCAAATCAGCATCCACTCTTGGGTAAGTGACATATGGTATATTGAGTTGTGTTTGAATTGTGCCATCTCTCCCACTAGCGGCTTCAAGGTAATGGTTATCCATGTGCCTCTTTATATGAGAGGTATCTGAAGCACTCGGAGGGGATAAATATTTCTTGCATCGTTTGCATTGGGATTTTTCTACACCATTAAGAATCACCAAATCATATAAGTGGGTATACTTAGACACTTTGGGAGCCTTACCCTTATTACCCTTTTCCTTTCCTTTTCCCCTCGCACCGCTAGGTGCACTACCTGAGGCAACATCAGTAGTAGGTGTATTTGAAATTGTGCGAGTTTCGTGGGTGACTTGTACATCGTCATCTTCATCCCCTCCTCACCCTCGTCTATGTCTTCTATGCGATGATAGGTTCTAGATGTATAGTTTGTGTTGGGCTCATTCATCCAATCCGGGTCTGAGGTCGAATCCGGAGTATAGCCGCGAAATGGAGGGGTGTTGATTGGATTTGAGAATTGATTAATTAGATCAAACATAATTTTATCATTACGGTTCATAAGAGAATTATCTATTCGTCCTAAATTTTGATGAGGTACATTACAGTGCAAAAGAGAATTATCTATTGAGTGGCGGTTTGGAATGGGTACATTTTGATTTTGAGTTTGATTTTGAAGTGGTGGTGGGGGGGGGAATATGCAAATATATCATTAACTATATCATCCATGATAACTAGTAATTAAAGGAAAATAATTAACTAGTAATTCAAAAACAATTAATTAGCAATAACAAAAACAATTAACTAGTAATTAAAGGAAAACAATTAACTAGTAATTTAAAACTTTTTTTTTTTGAAATTTTTTATTTTTTAAACAACTATTTTTTTCAGATTATTTTTAATTGCTGTTTTTTTTCCAGATTTTTTTAACTACTGTTTTTTTAATTAAAGGGCTATTTTTTTTTCCGAAATTTTGAAAGAAACAATTAAAGCCTTAAAGGAAAACAATTAACAAAAAAAAATTAACTAGCTATTTAAAAAGTTTTTTTTTTTTGGAAAATTTTCATTTTTTAAAGCACTGTTTTTTTCAGTATTTTTTAAATTTTTCGATTTTTTTTCAGATTTTTTAAACTACTTTCTTTTTTTAATTAAAGGACTTTTTTTTTTCGAAATTAAAACAAAGAATTAACTAGCGATTTAAAACATTTTTTTTTGGAAGTTTTTTATTTTTTAAAGCACTGTTTTTTTTCAATTTTTTTTTTAACTTTTCGATTTTTTTTTCCAGATTTTTTTAACTACTTTTTTTTAATTAAAGGACTGTTTTTTTTTCAAAATTTTGAAAGAAATAATTAAAGGAAAACAATTAACAAAAACAATGAATTAACTAGCAATTTAAAACTTTTTTTTGGAAGTTTTTTATTTTTTAAAGCACTGTTTTTTTTCAGATTTTTTTTAACTTTTCGAATTTTTTTTTAGATTTTTTAACTACTTTGCTTTTAAAAATGTAGTCTTTATACATCCTTTGCATATAAAACACTATTTTTCCACATAAAGATGCATCCTTTGCATTAAAAATTCTTTCTTTACATAAGAAGCATCCTTTGCAATCAAAGAGCATCCTTTGCACCCAAAAATGTCATCTTTTCATTAAAAATGTCATTTTTATTATAAAACATGCATTTCCCTAGTCTCCAATTGGTACTTGATGCAACCTTCGGAACGGACCGGTGTAAAGATCCTATCTTTACATCGTTTCTTCCATTAAAGGTGCCATAATCTCTTTAGAAAGGGATAAACCTTGAACCTATATCTCCGATTATCACTTGAGACGAGCATGATAGCTCCAATATAAGCTCAATCGTCTCAAGGTGTGTCCATAAGAGAATTATCTATTCGTCCTAAATTTTGATGAGGTACATTACAGTGCAAAAGAGAATTATCTATTGAGTGGCGGTTTGGAATGGGTACATTTTGATTTTGAGTTTGATTTTGAAGTGGTGGTGTGGGAGGGGGGGGGGGAAATATGCAAATATATCATTAACTATATCATCCATGATAACTAGTAATTAAAGGAAAACAATTAACTAGTAATTCAAAAACAATTAATTAGCAATAACAAAAACAATTAACTAGTAATTAAAGGAAAACAATTAACTAGTAATTTAAAACTTTTTTTTTTGAAATTTTTTATTTTTTAAACAACTGTTTTTTTCAGATTATTTTTAATTGCTGTTTTTTTTTTCCAGATTTTTTTAACTACTGTTTTTTTAATTAAAGGGCTATTTTTTTTCCGAAATTTTGAAAGAAACAATTAAAGCCTTAAAGGAAAACAATTAACAAAAAAAATTAACTAGCTATTTAAAAAGTTTTTTTTTGGAAAATTTTCATTTTTTAAAGCACTGTTTTTTTCAGTATTTTTTAAATTTTTCGATTTTTTTTCAGATTTTTTTAACTACTTTCTTTTTTTAATTAAAGGACTATTTTTTTTTCGAAATTAAAACAAAGAATTAACTAGCGATTTAAAACATTTTTTTTGGAAGTTTTTTATTTTTTAAAGCACTGTTTTTTTTCAGATTTTTTTTAACTTTTCGATTTTTTTTTTTCCAGATTTTTTTAACTACTTTTTTTTAATTAAAGGACTGTTTTTTTTTTTCGAAATTTTGAAAGAAATAATTAAAGGAAAACAATTAACAAAAACAATGAATTAACTAGAAATTTAAAACTTTTTTTTGGAAGTTTTTTATTTTTTAAAGCACTGTTTTTTTTCAGATTTTTTAACTACTTTTTTTTAATTAAAGGACTATTTTTTTCCGATATACTCCCTCCGTCCCGCAAGGCTTAAGAAGATTCCATTTTGCGCGGGAATTAAGGAATATTATTATAGTATTAGGAGAGAGAATGAGTGGAAGAAGTGTTGTGAGTGTGAAAAATTAAATAGGAGAGAGAATGAGTGGAGGGAATAGTAAATTATAATGTGTTGTGAGTATTAAAATAATGTAGGAGAGAGAATGAGTGGAGGGAATAGTAAATTTCTTAAGAGTTATGGGACGCCCAAAATAGAAAGTTTTCTTAAGACTTATGGGACAGAGGGAGTATTTTAAGAAATAATTAAAGGAAAATAATTAACTACTTAACACAATATTTAACTAGTAATTAATAGCAATAAAACTAGTAAATACTTTTTTTTTTTGGGAATTTTCGGAATTAAGTAATAAATAACAACTAACTATTAACACAATATTAAAGCATGAAATTTAAGACAATATGAAATACTTAAAACAATAAAATTACCTCCACCTTCTTTCTTCATGGGATGAGTTTGAGAAAATTTTGAGGTTGCATGAATTTTTTGTGGGAGAAAATTAGAAGTAAGAAGAAGTGTTATTTATAGTGTTTCAAAAATTGATTTTGACCAAAACTATCCCTAAATATGGCTGTTGGGAGGGGTAATTATGTCCCAAAAAATCTATATCTGGTAAAGAATCATATATAATCCCTCCGTTCCGTTTATAGGTTCATCATTTTGAGCATGACACGCAAATTAAGGAAAAAAGCAAGTGAAGAAAGTGTTGCGAGTGTAAAAGTAAAATAGGAGAGAGAATGAGTGGAGGGAATAGTACATTTGAAAAGTGTTGTGAGTATAAAAGTGAAATATGAGAGAGAATGAGTGGGTGGAATAGTAAAGATTTTTTTCCATTTTAGAAAAGGTGAAGCTTTTAACGGGACACCTGTTTTGGCAAAAGGTGAAGCTTTCAATGGGACGGAGGGAGTATGTAGGATGGTGGCTCGACATTCTGCTGGCGAGGCGGGCTCCCCACCTAGGGTGAGGCGGGCGCCTGGATGCCGTAGCTGGGGGTCTTGGATGGTAGCTTTGAGGCGGCCGCATGGTTCAGGTGAGGCGGGCGCATCATTGGCAGTAGCTGAGGCCGTGGTTTTGCCGTCGCCACGCGGGCGCCTCGATAAGTTGAGGCGGGCGCCTCAAGGCCCAGCGGGGGGTTTAGTTTGATGGGCTTCTTTATTATTCTGGTCTTTGTTTTGGGCTAGGGTTTGTGATATATAAACCTGTTTGTAACCCTATGTAAACTTGATGAGATCATTGCACACATAATAAAGAAGTAGTAGTTCAAAACCCCAAACAATTACATCTCTTTCTCTTTCGATTTATCAAATTGCTTGTTTTTGTGTTCTTGGTTTTTGTCAATAGCTTCTGCTGCGATTGCACAACAACTGGTATCAGAGCACGGCTGCGATGGCTGGGGTTAATTCTATCACTGTGAAGTTCGATGTTCAGAAATTCGATGGGCATGGAAACTTTGCATTGTGGCAGAGGAGGGTGAAGGATTTTCTGGTTCAAGCAGGCTTGGGAAAAGTTCTTCGATATTCGACTAAACCCGATGATATCGAAGAAGGACCATGGAAGGAGTTGCAGGAACGGGCTGTGTCTTCAATACGGCAGTATCTTGCGGATGAGGTGGTGTATCATGTGATTGATGAAGAATCACCGACGAAGGTTTGGGAGATTTTGGAGGGCAGGTATATGTCGAAATCTTTGTCAAACAAGTTGCATCTTAAGAAACGGTTGTATGGGCTTAAGATGGCTGAGGGTTCTGACCTAGAATCTCATATACACACGTTTAATCAAATTTTCAACGATTTGGTTAGGGTGGAGGTAACGTTCGAGGAGGAGGACAAGGCATTGATGCTGTTGAATTCGTTGCCTACTTCTTCAACATACGAAAACCTTATTACTACGTTGACTTGGGGGAAGGATACTGTGGAATTGCAACCGGTCACAGAAGTTCTTCTAGCTTTTCATAAACGGAAGAAGTCCGTTGATGAACCTGCGGGTGAGGGGTTATTTGTGAAGGAGAATCAGGAACATGGGAGAACCCAGTCCCGGGATAATTCGCAAAGGCAGGCTTCTCGTTCGCAGTCAAGGAAGAAGTATAAGGGGAATTGTTTCAAGTGTGGGCAGAAGGGGCACAAGAGGCAGAATTGTCCGGAGAAGGGGAACGGTAAAGGCAAAGCAACCTCTTTAAAGTCAGTTAATGTGGTTAAAGATTGCTCGGAGGATGTGGATGGTGATATGCTCATGACTTCATCAGCTGTAGATCACCCGACAGATTGCTGGATTCTGGATTCAGCATGTTCGTTTCATGTGACGGCGAATCGTGATTGGTTCGATACCTACAGTTCAATTAATTCTGGTATAGTTACTATGGATAATGGTGCTACATGTAAAATTGCTGGCATAGGAACTATAAGAATTAAAATGTATGATGGTTTGGTTAGAACATTATGTGATGTTAGACATGTTCCAGAGGTCTCTAAAAATTTGATTTCATTGGGTACCTTGGATGCAAACGGTTTGACCTATAAAGCTCAAGGTGGAGTATTGAAAGTTGTTAAGGGTGCTATGGTGGTGATGAAGGGTGAAAGGGGTTCTAAAAACATTTACTGGTTGCTAGGAAGCACGGTTGTAGGTGGAGTAACATCAGTTGAATCTGAGGTAGATACTAATGCCCTTCTATGGCATATGAGGCTTGGTCACATGGGTGAAAGGGGGATGCGTGAACTTCATAAACGCAAGTTGTTGAAGGGTATGAAGACTTGCAAACTTGAGTTTTGTAAGTATTGTGTTCTTGGAAAGCAAAATAAGGTGCAATTCAAGACGGGTAAACATACAACAAAGGGCATTCTTGATCATGTTCACTCAGATGTGTGGGGGCCAGTTAGAACAGAATCAAGGAGTGGACATTATTACTTCATGACGTTTATTGATGATTTTTCGAAGAAGGTTTGGGTTTACTTCATGAGGCACAAGTCAGAAACTTTTGAGAAGTTCAAGGTGTGGAAAGCTGAAGTGGAAAACCAAACAGGGAGAAAAATCAAGTGTTTGAGAAGTGATAATGGGACAGAGTACATAGATGGCGAGTTCAAGAAGTTCTGTAGAGAGCATGGAATCAAGAGGCACTACACAGTACGCAAGATACCACAGCAAAATGGTGTGACTGAACGGATGAACAGATCCATTGCAGAAAGGGCTAGGTGTCTACGATTCAATGCAGGGTTGGCGAAGAAATTTTGGGCTGATGCAGTGAGTATGGCATGTTTCTTGATAAACAGGTCACCGAGGGCTTCATTGGTTAACAGGTTTGCGGAGGAGGTATGGACGGGTAATGAGGTAGACTTCACCGATATTCGGGTGTTTGGGTGTCCATCCTATGTGCATATTCCTGGTGAAGAGAGGTCGAAGCTTGACCCAAAGTCAAAACAGTGTATCTTTCTCGGGTATGAAACAGGTGTGAAAGGATACAAGCTTTGGGATCCCAATTCAAGCAAGGTGGTGATCAGTAGGGACGTGGTCTTTGATGAAAAGGCTATGTTGAAGTGTACTCAAGATGATGAAGAGAAGGTGCCAGAAAACAAAGGGAGCGAGAAGCAGGTTAATGAGGTGGAGTTACATGAGGATGAACAACTTTTGATAACATTTAATATAGGGGGAGTTTGTGTTGTATTTTCATTTAATTGTTCTTATCTATTTAATTATTGATCTCATTTGGTTAAGTAGGACTAGTTGGAGGAATATATATACATGCTTCAATATATTCATTAATTTTTCATGCTACACATCTATATTTAACCTATGTCATTTAGTTGGATATATATATATATATATATATATATATATATATATATATATATATATATATGTGTGTGTGTGTGAGTGTGTGTGTGTGTGTGTGTGTGTGATTAATGTGGGTTTAGTTGCGAATCAATTACAACGATTGCCCCTTTAGTCCTTATACTTATAAAACTAATGGACGGAATTGTTGAATGACAATAAAGTATACAAAAGGATTGTCATTTAACATTATAAATATGATTTTATAAAGGTTTATTAAGTATAAACACATGTTTTGACAATCCAAGTGGGAGATTGTAAGAACATGAATTGCAAAATGTGTATACTTAGTAAATATACGTAAACATGTAAACGTACATGTATAAATCATAAATATAATGTTTTATAAAGTATAAAAAATTAATCAATGTGTAGAATTCCTGGGCTAAAAGATTACCTATTTATGATGGACAAAAGGTAACCTTTTTGCTACTTCATATGAAAGGGCGTTGTCCCTAAATGAAGTGCCTATTGGTTTTCTATATATAGAGGCTTTCCATCAGCCTTAAAACCAACACATAAATTCATATACTCCATATACATAATCTGAGACTAAGTGAAGGCATTAATCATTTAGAAGACTTCGTCTCCCTACTTATTATTTCTTCTTCTACAAGCATTCAAAGAACATCAAGGCATAATATGGATTCCTCAGGTATACGCTTCCGCCTCTATTTCTTTTTTCATTCCTATTCAAGACCTGAGTATAACTTGAGTATATTGAAATATAAATGTTCCAACACAATATACTAACATATAGTACTATATTAGTATATTGGATTCTTTTTTTCTACTTGAAAGGTAATTATTAAATATTGAAGTGGAAAGGCTTTGAAGAAAAGAGTTTATGTAGGGTGGGCTTTCTTTATCATACTGATTTTGTATATATTTTTCAATTTATAGTTTTATGTCTTTAAACTTGCACTCTACCCTATCATAATCACTATGTATGGTCTCTTTAAATTTCCATGAGATCTCATCATATTATAATATAAGGATTAACTAAAAAAGAAGGCATTGATTATAAAGATACATTTTCTCCCCGATCGCCTAAAACTCTTTTAGAATCATTATGGCACTTGTAGCACATTTTGATCTTGAGCTTCATCAAATGGATATAAAGATAGCTTTTCTCAATGAAGACTTTGAGGAAACTATCTATATGAAGAAACCAAAAATGGTGATTGATTTAGATCAAACTAATCAATTAGTTTGTAAACGTAAGAAATCCATTTATGGGCTCAAGCATGCTTCTCGTCAATGGTACTTGAAGTTCAGTCAAGTAATTCTTTTATTTGGTTTTGAAACGAATCTTGCTGAAGATTGTGTGTATCATAAGTTCAGTGGGAGTAAATTTATAATTTTGGTCTTATATGTGGATGATATTTTTACTTGCTAGAAATGATAAGGACCTTTTTAAGGAAACTAAGAAATTTCTTTCAAACAAATTTGAAATGAAAGATCTTGGTGAAGCATCTTTTGTATTAGGAATCCAAATTAACCGTGATCGTTCACGAGGTGTTTTAGGATTGTCGCAAAAGAGCTATATAGAGAAGGTATTGCAAAGGTTTAACATGCAAAATTGTAAATCACATGACACCCCTATTTCTAAAGGAGATAAATTCAGTTTAAAGCAATGTCCTAAAAATAATATAGAATCCAAGTTTATGGAAAATATCCCTTATGCATCAGCAGTAGGAAGCTTAATATATGTGCAAGTCTGCACTCGTCCAGACCTTGCATTTATTGTTGGAATACTTGGTGGATTCCAAAGCAATCCGGGTAAAGAATATTGGGTTGCAGCCAAAAGAATGATGAAATATCTACAAAACACTAAAAACTACATACTTACATATTCAAAATCAGGATCATCTTGAGATCATTTGGTATTCCGATTCTGATTTTAATGGATGCCAAGATAGTCGAAAGTCGACATTTGGTTATGTCTTCACATTAGCCGGTGGAGCAATGTCTTTGAGGAGTTGCATCCAATAAAGCTATATGACTGCGTAAATTCATTAAGGGACTACAAATTGTCAATGGTGTTAAAAACCGCGCAAGTTATATTATGACAATCAAGCAAGCAGTTTTGTACTCCAATAACAATGAAAAATTCATCTGAATCCATGCATATGAATATTAAGTTTCTTATTGTAAGGGAACGAGTACGGAATGAACAAACAGAAATATAACTTATATGAACAAACTCCATGTTAACGGATCCATTGAATAAAATCGTTATATGAACAAACTCCATGCTTCAATATATTCATCAATTTTCCATGCTACACATGTATACTTAATCTATGTCATTTAGTTGGATACATATATGTGATTAATGTGGGTTTAGTTGCGAATAAATTACAACGAATGTCCCTTTAGTCCTTATACTTATAAAACTAATGGACGGGATTGTTGAATGACAATAAAATATACATAAGGATTGTCATTTAACATTATAAATATGATTTTATAAAGGTTTATTAAGTACAAACACATGTTTGGGCAATCCAAGTGGGAGATTGTAAGAACATGGATTGCAAAATGTGTATACTTAGTAAATATATGTAAACATGTAGACGTACATGTATAAATCATAAATATAATGTTGTATAAAGTATAAAAATTTAATCAATGTGTAAAATTCCCGGGCTAAAAGATTACCTATTTATGATGGACAAAAGGTAACCTTTTTGCTACTTCATATGAAAGGGTGTGGTCCCTAAATGAAGTGCCTATTGGTTTTCTATATATATAGAGGCTTTCCATCAGCCTTAAAACCAACACATAAATTCATATATTATATATACATAAACTGAGACTAAGTGAAGGCATTAATCATTTAGAAGACTCCGTCTCCCTACTTATTATTTCTTCTTATACAAGCCTTCAAAGAACATCAAGGTATAATATGAATTCCTCAAGTATACGCTTCCGCCTCTATTTCTTTTTTCATTCTTATTCAAGACCTGAGTATAACTTGAGTATATTGAAATAGAAATATTCCAACACAATATACTAACATATAGTACTATATTAGTATATTGGATTCTTTTTTTCTACTTGAAAGATAATTATTAAATATTGAAGTGGAAAGGCTTTGAAGAAAAGAGTTTATGTAGGGTGGGCTTTCTTAATAATACTGATTTTGTATATATTTTTCAATTTATAGTTTTATGTCTTTAAACTTGCACTCTACCCTATCATAATCACTGTGTATGGTCTCTTTAAATTTCTATGAGATCTCATCATATTATAATATAAGGGTTATTTTGTACAAGGGAATTCAAGGATACAGTTGA
The DNA here is from genome assembly GCA_022495995.1 of Adenophora triphylla var. japonica. Taxonomy (NCBI): domain Eukaryota; kingdom Viridiplantae; phylum Streptophyta; class Magnoliopsida; order Asterales; family Campanulaceae; genus Adenophora; species Adenophora triphylla. The sequence goes on from JAFEMH010003660.1 coordinate 238,600, forward strand.
GTTGTCTTTAGTTCAACTTCTTTCATTATCTACTCAGCAATCAACCCTTTTCAGTTTTAAGACAGTTTCTTTATTTCACCTTTTTCTGTTAATATCTAAGCTAGTCTCAGAAATGACCAAATTTATAATATAAGGGTTATTTTGTAACTTTTTTGATTTGGCGGTTTAGCTCGAAATGGTTCGGTTCGGTTTGGTTGGTTTGGAGGAGTCAGACCGCAAACCAAACCGAACCACATAGTTTAAAAGGTCCGGCTCATCATTTAAAATGACAAACTTTTATACTTATAACACCAATCAATTTACTATTATTTTCATTCATTCTTTTTTCTATTTCAATTTTTATATTCACAATATTTTCTTTCATTAATTCTTTCTTTTATTTTTTCTTAATTTTGTATCTAAAAATTTAATATTAAATGAAATGGGACTGTTTTAAAATAGTTGTAACAAATTTTTTAATTATGGAGCAAAGAGCATCCAACTCAAATCTAGTGGCTTAACCAAAATAATGGGTAGGGAATCATATTTGGAGTTTTCCGGCGAGAATTCATATTTGGAGTTTTCCAAAATTGTTAGGTGGGAGTGGGACTGGAAAAGGAACGGTAGTGTGTAACAGTAGTAGTTAAATAAAGAAAGTAGGAACACGTAAATAAAGAAAGTAGGAACACGTAGCGGAATCACATGCGCAATTTTTTTCTTAATATATCTACCTACCTTTCAAGGTTTTCCGGCGAAAAGTCATATTTGGAGTTTTCCAAAATTGTGAGGTGGGAGTGGGACTGGAAAAGGAACAGTAGTGTGTAACTGTATCTATATCTATAGTATAAATTACGGATGTCCTTGCTACAGTTCTTTGAACAGTAGTAAGTAACGAAATTTTCATTTTGTTCTCATACATTTGTCTTTTTTTTTATTTTGCCCTTAAAAAAAAATTAAAATTAAAGAAAAAAAAAAAGTGTGCTCGAGCACGAGCTTAATTAAAAAAAATAAATAAATAAAATAAAAAATTACGTATCCTCGAACACAAGCTTATTCTAATAGTTAAATAAAGAAAGTAGGAACACGTGGCGGAATCACATGCACAATTTTTTTCTTAATATAGCTACCTTTCAAGGTTGCGTGCGGTTAAATAACAGAGACTTTGAATGAATGAGGTTACCCTTACCCACCCAAATAAATATCTCATACTAGGTTTCTATTGATCCATCATATTCAGAAAGGTATGTTTTCAAATTATTTTTAGTCAAAGTTTAACTTTATTTATTTCTTTTTTTTTGAGATTCACATTTAAAAAAGAGATGGCACTTCACAAATGTCAAAAGCTCATCCCGAAAATAAACAGGAGATACATTTCTTAAACTACAACAAAGATATGACCCGTCTAAATCTTGAGATCCTCGAAATCCATTCCAAGAAGAACTTGGAGACTGTCTCAATTCGGCATTTAATAAAATCTTCATCTCATAAAATTTTGCGTTAAGCACTTGATGTACAGAATCGGTGGAGTGCGTCTGCTGAGAAACGCGTTTCTCCATAACTATGGAGAAACGTGTTTTTCATAGCCAGAAGCTTTACATTTGATAACCGTAAAAAACCCAAGGCCAAGACCAAAAGCTTCCTGATATCCGTAGCTTTCAGATTTGATAAATGTAGTTTTCATGATATCCGTAAGCTTTGTATTTGATAGCCAGTAAGGATGTGAAATGTATATCCGTAAACCTGTTAGGTGCATATCCGGAAAAACCGGCATGCATATCCGTAATGTGTTAGGCATATCCGTAAATTGCTATCGAAGGTTTTCGATATCTCAGAAACCTTCAATGTATATCCAGAAACATTTTGAAGGTTTCTGGATATTCATTTGAAGGTTTCTGGATATCACTTTCATAGGTTTCTGGCTATCTAGCTCATTGTCGCGCGACATGTCGGGACCCGTTTCTCCATAACTTATGGAGAAACGCGTTTCTCCCTAGATTTTGTGGAATCGGTGTTGACTGAAAAACAACCACCATAAATCTCAAAATCCACGACCCATCCTTGTGCAGTAAGATCCATGATATCCACTTTGATGCGAGAAAATGCGAAACTCGTCGAAATTACAAGATTAAAAAAACAACAAACCAAATAACACACAAACATAATTCTCACATAGGAGATGAACAAAGGCTCTCACATAGGAGAGAAACAAAGGCTCTCACATAAAGGAGAGAAATTTATTATGCGATAAAATAAAAAGGAAAAAAGGAAAATCAACAACACAATTATTATAATCTCAATAAATTGAGATTACAACAATTGTGTTGTTGTAGAATGATTACAACAATGCAAACTAACAGAGAGAAGAGATCAAATTGAATGAGAAGACTTGCCGAAATTGATACAGAAAGAATTCTGAGAGGAAGAGAAAGTAACTAAGTTTAACTTTATTTTGGGACATAGAAAGTATTATTAAATAATAAATTTGATTTTTTTTTGACATTTATTTAAAGATAGAGATATTAAAAACAACTCCAATCCTACTTCAAAATTTCATAATAATTAAAGTATAATTCTTTTCTAAAGTTTGTTTCAAATATTGTGTTATTTTGAAGCCGCTTCATCTTACTTCAAATTTAGTGCAAGTTTTAAATGATGCAATAATTTAAAACATCTCACATTTTGCTTCAAATTTATCAACATTTTTTTGATAATAAACTTTACTAGCTTATTGCTTGTACAATGATGAACGTTTATTTATCATATCATTTTTTATTTTCTATTTCAATTATATTTTGAAGTATTGCACTTTAATTATCTATACACTTTCAAAAATTCTATTACGCAAATATATGATGAACTATAAAATTTGAGAAAAAAATCATCATTTATACGGAAAAGGTTTTTTGATTGAAAAATTTCAAAAGATTATTCATTTTGGGACAAAAATGGTTGTTCAGTTTGGGATAAAGTTAGTATTTTTTAATACTCCCTTCTATTTTAAAACATGTATTATATTTTAATTTATTTATCAATTTAATTGAATTTGGATTAAACTTTTATTTTGCATATTAATGATTTTGAGAAATTGTAAAATTTAATATTGATAATAAATTTAATAGTGTATCAATACACATGTTTAGAATATCAAGGAATATTATAGTTTTATAAATTTTTTGTTATAGTTCAATCATATTGAAAAAAATTCAAAATATAACATTTATTACGAAATATATGCAATTTATAAATGGGAGAGACGATCTCCATCACATAATTTACTAATTCACATTGCTTTTCTTCTTCTTTTCTTTAATTTAATATAAAAATTGAGGCTATCATTTCTAATTGGTTTATAATTGAGTAAAAAAATTGATAAATTCATCTCTCAATTTTTCACAATTGATACTCAATTTCTCTAATATTTAAATTTAAAAATCGAGATGTTAATTTCTCATTTGTTCATGACTAGTACTAACCAGGCCCGCCTCTGGACCAGTTCAAGGTGAACAATTGCACAGGGCCCCAATTGTGAAGGGGCCCAATTTTATTTTATTTTACCTTAGTATTAGTAGTAACTAGTGCGGTGACTCCTCCGATCTCATCAACTTCTCTCTCAACTCCCCACATTCAAACCTAAAATTCTTCAATTCATCCTTAGCCCCATCCCTCTCCGTCTTACATTTCTTCAATTCATCCTCAATCGAGACCTTCTCCGACACCAATTGACGCTGCTTGTTCTCAATTAACTCCAAATCCTTGTTTCGATTAACCAACTCCATTGACATTTCCTTTGCAGAATTGTTCGAATTCTCTTCTTCCTTCGTCTTCCTCCGGCGAGGTGTTGGTTATGCATGTTTTAACCCTCCTATTTTGTATTAGATTTGATTGATACCATAACCTCCTGTCTATTTTAATGACTTTAGGACCCTATGTAATGAAGCTTAGACTTCAATTTTTTAGCTAAGTCCATTTTATAGAATATGTTAAATTTAGGCTTGAAGACTGGCACAAGACTCATTGGATTGGAGAGTTGTAGCTCAGCAGTATCAAACCGCCCCTCAGAACCGCACATGCAACCGCATGTATGATTCCTTTGATTCTGCTCCTTTAACCAACTGTAGTGCAACCGCTTATGAACCGCACCTTTGCAGTTCATCTGCAACCGCTCTGTGCAACCTCCTGGTGTAGCAAACCGCACTCCATCAACCGCATCACACCAACCGCATCCAATGATTGAAGACTTGAAGTGAACCACTTTTTACTGTTGGAATCCACATCAGCAATATCAAAAGTCAACCACTAAATCTTGTCACGTGATTCAATGTAAGAGAAGATCTGCAAGGATCTTGAAAAGGTGACAGGTGTCCTAACCTCATTGCTTCATGAGCCGATCGCCTTTACCTCGCAGCACTGTACCAAAGGACAAAAGTGGATATTGTGGACCAATGGGAAAGCATCAAGAAATGCTGTCCTCTTGCAGAACAAATTTCATGTCTCCAACGGCTAGTTCATTGGTGCTTGGGTATAAATACCCCTAATCTTCTCCATTTGAAGATTGCTTGAGAAATTTGAAAGTGTTGTGTTCATAGAAGCTGAAGCTCTGTCCAGAAATTATTCAACCCTTTGAATCTTCATCTTCTACCTTCAAGAAATATTTCTCAGCCCAGAAATCAAGCCTTAACACATCAAGAATCATTGTGCTCTACATCTCATAGATTTAAAGAGCCTTGATCTTGTTCTCACACACACACCTCACTTGTTTAATCACATAGATTAATCACTTGAGATACACTGGTTATAGTCTTAGGATTTGATCTTCATAGAATAGATTTTAGATTTGATTATTGATCTTTGTAACTTGTAATCTTTCATACTCATAGTAAAATCACTCTTGAAAATCCAAGACTAACCATCTTGGTAGTGGACGTAGATCATTTATCGATTGAACCACTCCAAATCACGTGTTCTTACTTTCTGCATTTATATTTCCTGTGATTACTAATTATTTATCTCTGTCTGTGTTTGATCTTTATTTAGCTATCCATTATTGTGAAATAGTGTTTGGAGTTAACATTGTCAAAAATACACGTGTTTGTAAAACTGCACTTTCCAAAACTGCAATACCAAACCGCTTTACAAACCGCCTCTATCAAACCGCTTTATACTCTATAATTCCGCTGTGCATTTTACATCTTCACTTGCAGTCTATTATCAACTGCAAGAGATTTTGTAAGCAAGAGGTTTAGTTTTTAAAGGAGGGCGAAAATTTTGTAACAGCTATTCACCCCCCCTCTAGCTGTATTTTCACCCTTGTTGCCACAGTTGGGACCAACAAGTGGTATCAGAGCTAACACATTTTAAAACCACTGTTTTTCAAGATTAACAGCTTGTGTGCCGATTCAATATGGCAAACTCAAAAACGATGACAACTGTTAACTATTCACACATTTCAATCTTGGACGAAGACCACTTCGACATCTGGAAGTGCCGAATGCTTATTCATTTGGAAACTATAGATGAGATGCTGGTGGAGTGCGTAGTCAATGGGCCATGGATTCCAATGAAGGCCAACCCTGATGCAACCACCAATGCTGAAACTCCAGAGGTCAAAAAGCCAAAAGATGGTCGGATGAAGAGAAGAGATTTGTTGCCTTGGACATCAAGGCTAGACACATCATTTCTGGAACCCTCCCTGTTTCAACTCTTCAGAAAGTGATGTATCTCAAAACCGCAAAGCAGATGTGGGATGCCATAGAGAGCTACCTCGAAGGTGATGACGAATGCAAGGAAAGCAAATTATATGCTGTTGAAAGATCCTACAACAACTTCAACAGAAAACCCAACGAAACCTTGCGTCAAACCTACGACCGCTATGTTGAGGTATTCAATGCTTGTAGATCTCTTGGCAAAACTTTAACCGATAAGGAAATCAATATGATTTTCCTGTCTGCTTTAGGTTCTAGATGGGTAAATAAGGCTACCTCTCTAGAAGACTCAAAGGTTTTGAATACTTGGTCGTTAAGTAACTTGTATGCAAACCTTAGAGTCTATGAGCTTAAATTAAATCATATTGAAGAGATTGAAGGGAAAACCAAATCGCTTTCCATGTCCGTTGTGGAACAAGAGGAGAAACCATCTACATTCAATCAAACTGTAGATCCTTTCATATCAACCTCATCACTCATCGAGATGGATGATGATGATTTTGCCATGTTTGTAAAAAGGTTTCAAAAGTTTAGAAAATTCTCAAAACCTTTTACAAAAACTTTTTCAAAAAGAAAACCTCCTGCAACATTTTCTAAAGCTGGAGATACAAAGAAAAAGAGTGATCTAGTTTGCTACAATTGTAGAAAACCTGGTCACTTTGCATCTGAGTGTCCACAGCCCAAATACGAATACTTGAAAAAGAAAACCTCTCCTGCAAAATTTTCTCGTCGCAAGAGAATGGTTGCTGAGGAGGAAGAGAATTCCAAGGAATTAGCAACTTGGATTGAAACAGATTCGATGATGGAAGTGACGAAGAAACCGAAGAGGTTAATCTCTCGCTTAGTTGCGTATGCTTCCAATGAGTCGCATTCTCAAATAGTCATTTGAGTTGCAAGATATGGAGGAAAAAGAGGTTTCTGCAAAACTTCCAAATTTTAAGTTGGATGATAATGTCAAACTTACTCCTAGCTTTAAGATAGGAAATTGTTCGTATTCTCGTCCAATTTTCTCTTCTAAAAATGCTCCACCTTCAAAAGCAATTCCAAATAAGAAAGTTTTGAAAAAGGTGGTGGAAGAAGTTTCTCCTAACACGAAAGGATGTTTAAGGAAGTCGAATGGTGATCCATCAATTCTCTAATCTTAAGAAAGCCTTAAGCTTAGCTCATGATGAACTTAATCCGTACAAGACGGAGAAAACCGTGGATGAGGTCCGAAATTTCAAATCTTAAGGACCAAATCAAAAAGATGACTCCTCTTGCCGATCAAAACCACATCCTTGAAACTAAGATTGTCGCACTTCAACTCAGAATGATGACCTGGTCACCCAACTCAACGATCGTCAAAAAAATTATTGATGGGTGGCTCAAGTCAAAATCTTATGCAGAACAAATCATAGATACCCAATTACCCAGTAGAGTTACTGAGGGTATAGGATTTGGATCTGCTGAAGAAGAGAAGTGTGCATCCTGCAGTGAAAAGGATGAGGAAATTTTGAAACTAACTAAAGAAATTCCTAAGGGGAAGCATGCTAAAGCTAAGGGTAAAGGACAATAAATTAATTATGTCTACCCAAAAGGGAAGCAATATGGGAAGAACTCTCAGATGAAGCCAAAGAATTCTGAGAGTATAGCTTCAGAGGAAATGGCTTATGGAATTGGCCGTATCCCTGCTCCAACCGCTTCTGGTGGAAAAGGTGGTACTGGCAACTCCAAGGCTGACCGCGCCTCTTCTTCGACCGCTCCTCCTGCCTTTAAAAGCAGGAATAGCGTTCCTAGAAAATACGTGGTCAAACCAAAGCCAGTTCCCTTTGTCAAGGCTGCAATCGCCCTTCCCAAACCGCATGCAACTCCTAAGAAGAGTAAGGAGTTAGTAAAACCTCATGATGCTTATAGATTTTATAAATGCTCTGTGTGTGATGATTTAGGTCACAAGGATGCAGAATGCCTTTTGCGGTTCACTTCCAATGCCAGGAAGAGTAAACCTCCTTCTGTCAAACAGGTGTGGGTCGTGAAGGGTTGCTAACTTCAGGACCCAAGGAATAAAGGGGGACCTCATTCTTAATGTTTATATTTCAGGTCCTCTGCTTAATGGCTGGTCACTCCAAGGAAAATGAATGGTATCTTGACAGTGGCTGCTCAAGACATATGACTGGAGATAGATCATTACTAGAAGATGTCATTGAAGCAAGTGGTCCATCTGTAACCTTTGGTGACAACAACAAAGACAAGACCATTGGATATGGTGTTATAAGGAGAGGAAACCTAACCATTGAGAAGGTTTCTCTTGTTGAAGGACTCAAGCACAATCTCCTTTCAATTTCTCAATTCTGCGACAAAGGAATGCTTTGCAACTTCACGTCATCAAACTGCTTTATCAAAGATAGCATTTTCGGAGTCACCCTACTCACAGGAATTTGTAAGAGTAATATTTACATTATTGATCTTAATTCTGCATGTAGTATTACTAATCTCTGTTTTGTAGCTAAAAATGTGAGCGAAAATAGTTGGATTTGGCACAAGAGGTTGAGCCACTTGAACTTCAAGTATCTTGCAAAGATTGGTAGGGAAAACCTCATTCGTGGTTTACCTAAAGTGGCTGACCACCATCTAGAGAAATGCAGTGCATGCCAGCTTGGTAAGCAGTCCGCGTCATCTTTCACCAGCAAGACCGCTCCATCAACTTCAAGATGCTTACAAATGCTTCACATAGATTTTTTTGGACCCGTAACCACTGCCAGCATTGGAGGAAGTAGATATACCTTAGTGGTGGTGGATGATTATTCAAGATATACGTGGGTTGAGATGATGATTTCCAAAGATGATTGCTATGATATTCTCACCGCACTTTTTAGACGGCTCCAAACTCAAAAAGAATGTGTTCGATCAGATAATGGAACATAATTTAAAAACAACGGTGTTGCTCAGTATTGTGATGACCATGGAATTGATCACAATTTCTCAACTGCTGGTGTTCCACAACAAAATGGGGTTGTGGAAAGGAAGAATAGGACGTTGATTGAGGCTGGAAAGACAATGATATCTGAAGCGAAGCTACCTCGCATTTTTGGGTCAAGCAATCAACACAGCATGCTTCACTCGTAATCGCTCCCTCATCAACAAAACCTATAACAAGACTCCCTATGAAGCCGAGGAAGAACCCCCAACATTGCATTCTTCAAAATCTTTGGCTGCAAATGTTTTGTCCTCTACAACGGAAGAGAAAATAGAGGTAAATTCGGAGCCAAGGCCGACGAAGGTATTTTTGTTGGGTATGCTAAACATTCAAAAGATTTTCGTGTTTTCAATAAAACTAGTTTAAAAATAGTTGAGTCTGTCCATGTTACTTTCGATGAGCATTCTCTCCTTGAGCCACATTTGGCTCCAAATGTTACTGATGATTTTGTTTAGCATAATGAAACAGGCGAACCCTCTCAAACCGCACCTGATCCTCAACCGCAAAATCCAGCACCCTCAACTGAAATTCCCTCAAACTGCAGATTTGAAACCGCACCTGAAGTTCCTACTCCAGATGCAAATCCTAGAGAAGAAGAAGTTGAGAATTCCCCTATCCAGCTTATAGTACCTCTTCGTCAACTTACATTCCATGACTTCACTGAAGGATCTAACGAAATTCCAATTGAAGATCTTCAGCAAACCTCAGTCCAACCAGACTTACCCCCGGAGGTTCGTGAAGTCAGCAGTCACCCTCTCTCTAATGTGATTGATGATCTGTTTTCCGGTGTTCAGACAAGGAGATCGAACTATGACGATCATACTTCCTTGATATCTCAAATTGAAACCAAGAAGATTGATGAAGCACTCCAAGATTCCAGCTGGGTCGTTGCTATGCAAGAAGAACTCAACCAGTTTGAAAGATGCAAGGTCTGGACTTTGGTACCTAGACCTCAGGATCAAGGAGTGATAGAAACTAAGTGGGTATTTAGAAATAAGATGGATGAGAATGGAAGCATCACAAGGAATAAAGCAAGATTGGTTGCACAAGGATATAGGCAAGAAGAAGGAATCGATTATGACGAAACCTTTGCTCCAGTTGCAAGATTGGAAGCTATCAGAATCTTCTTAGCCTACGCCTCTTTCAAGCGTTTCAAGTTATATCAAATGGACGTGAAGAGTACTTTCCTCAACGGTGAACTGCAAGAGACCGTGTATGTTGCTCAACCGCCTGGATTTGAAGACTCCAAATTTCCCAATCATGTCTACAAACTCCAGAAAGCTTTGTATGGACTCAAGCAAGCTCCAAGAGCATGGTATGAGACTCTCTTTAAATTTTTACTAGAAAAGGGATTTAAACGCGGTGAAATTGATACAACTCTTTTTATTGCCAAATACAATGATCATACTTTACTTGTTCAAATATATGTTGATGATATCATTTTTGATTCTACTAACGAGTTACTTTGTAAGCGTTTCGAGAAGCTAATGAAAATAAAGTTTGAGATGAGCATGATGGGAAATTAACATTCTTCCTCGGGCTTCAAATCAAGAAATGCGAAGAAGGTATTTTTCTTGACGATACTAAGTGCTTGGTCTAGGTGTCATGGCTTATGATCTGGCTAATCCTAACCATAAGCGTCTTCCTATGTTAGATGGCTCGAATTATTGTTATTGGAAGATCCGTCTACGCTCGCATATCAAATCAATTGATCTTCGAGCATGGCGATCTATAACAAATGGTTACTCCTTACCAATGTTACCTGCTGATGAGAATGGTGACATTCAAGTCAAACCTGAATCAGAATGGAACTTGGAAGAGATCAACCAAGCTAATTTCAATGAAAAGGCACTTAATGCCATTTTTGAGTGGGTTGATATGCATATTTTCAAACTTATTCAAAATAGTTCCACTGCAAAGGAAGCATGGGACATTTTACAACGTTTTTGTGAAGGTGATGACAGTGTGCGTGAAACTAAGCTTAGGGGTCTGACTAGCAGATTTGAAAGATTAAGGATGGGTGAAAATGAAACAATTCCTACTTATTTTGAAAAATTATTTGATATTGCTAATGAGTGTCAATTGTTGGGTGAACCATTTACCAACAAACAACTTGTCTCAAAAGCAATTAGAACCCTTCCTGAGCGTTTTAATATGAAAGTTTCATCTATTGAAGAGGCTCACAATCTTTCAACTATGGATATCAATCTTTAATGAGTATTTTGAAAAACTTTGAGTTAAATCTCCTAGATCAAAGTGAAGCATCTAAGGGGAAAAATGTTGTTTTGAAAACTCAAACCTCGAGTTCTTTGGAATAAAATGAAGATGAGGTTTTTGAAGAAATTGATGAGAATGCTAGTGTTGCTTTACTTGCTAGAAAATATAATTCTATGGTTAGAAAGTATAACAATGAAAAAATGCAGGTAAAAGCAAAGGAGAAGCAAACCAAGGTTTATGATTCGATGCCAAAGAGGACATTCCCATCTAACTCAAGAAGAGCATCTTCAGATCAGTTATGTTCTAATCCAAAACACATTGAATCCATTCAATGTCATGCATGTTCGGGTTGGGGTCACTATTCCAATGAGTGTGAAAATACTCTAAGGAAGAGAGGAAAGAACCTATGGGTTTCTCTCAGTGATGATGAGGATGAAGGACCATCTCAAGATGAAGAATCTGATCAAACAACTATGTTTGTCACAGTAAGTGACACGGACGATGACAGTGTTACCTAAGGTGCTATCGAGTCTGAGATAACATCTGTGATCATACCCGACAAGTATGATGAGTTATGTGATAATAATGTTGTTTGTTTTGTTGGATCTTCTAACCCTGATACAGGAAGTACACAAGAGGCTGAGCAGAGCAAAGATGACCTACTTTCCGGGTTAAAAGATCTTTATGAGGCGTTGCTCATTGAATGGAAGAAAGAGAACAATTTGGTTAAGTCCTTAACCAAGAAGAATGAAGGACTCCAGGCCTATGTGACTCATATGGAGATTCAAGCAACCAAGAGAGAAGTCAAGCTTGAAAGAGTCAAGAGCAAATTGACTCTAGCCGAAACCAACTTGAAGAAGCTCAACACCGGATCTACCAAATTGGATGAGATGTTGAACTTGAGTACACCTCTCAAAGCAGGTATTGGCTTCCAAGAATCTTTGAATGTTATTATTTCTACTTTGTCTAGGAATGATAATGAGAATTGTTTTGTTAAGGAACGTTTTTATGACAAAGATTCTTCTTCAAAAGAACCATGTGACAAAGGAAAAGTGTGTCAATATTGTCACACACCTGGACATTTTAAAAATAAATGCCATGTTGTTTCGAAAAAACTGTCCAGTCCCTTGGTGTTACCTAAGGTGTTGCCCAGCACACAGGATAACACACCCAGTCAGAATGGTAAAAATACAAAAAAGGTGTGGAAACCAAAAGCTAATCTGAGATGTGATGTTATTTACACTGCTATAAAAACAAATATAGAAGGTTCTTGGTACTTTAATAGTGGGTGTTCACGTCATATGACAGGAACAAAATTGTTTTTAAAAGACTATGAAACGGTTCATGGGGGGGTAGTGTAACATATGGTGGTGGGAGCAAAAGTAATATCATTGGGAGAGGGACACTAAACGTGTCTGAATTTCCAACCTTAAAGAATGTCTTACATGTTGATGGACTTGTAACTAATTTAATTAGTATTAGTCAACTTTGTGATGACAACTTAGAGGTGAAATTTAATAAAGATACTTGTGAAATTTATGATAAGACTAACAATTGTGTGATGACAGGTACAAGATCTAATGATAATTGTTATCTTGTTGAAGACAAGCAAGTATGCCATTCGGCAAAAATTGATGACACTACATTGTAGCATCAAAAGTTGGGACATGTTCACTTTCGTAACATAGAAAAGATAGTTAAACTACATGCTGTCCAAGGCATTCCTAGTCTTGATCTTAAATCTTAAACAAAAAATTGTTTGTGAGGATTGTCTCAAAGGGAAACAAAATCGTGTTACCCATAGTGCTGCCCAACACAATGAGCAACACACTGGTATGACACATTATTTTCAACTCTTGCACATGAATTTAATGGGTCCACTTGAGATAGAAAGTTTTGGAGGCAAGAAATATACTTATGTCATTGTTGATGATTTTTCAAGATTTACTTGGGTTTATTTTTTAAGGGAAAAATCTGAGACTTTTGAAAAATTCAAAATCTTGCACTCTAAGATAAAAAACATGTTTTGTGCGTCAATTTTTCGAATTAGGTCCGATCATGGGAGGGAATTTGAGAATGCTTCTTTTTCAAATTTTTGTGAAATAAAAGGTATTCACCATGAATTTTCTGCTCCAAAAACACCTCAACAAAATGGGGTAGCTGAAAGGAAGAATAGAACTTTACTTGAAATGACTCGTGTGATGTTATTTACAAAAAGAATTTCGAAAATATTTTGGGCAGAGGCACTAACTACGGCTTGTCACACGGCCAATAGAGTTTTTCTAAGACCCGGCACAACCATCTACGAAATTTTGAATGGTAGGAAACCAAAAGTTCATTATTTTCATGTCTTTGGTTGTGTGTGTTACATTCTCAATGATCGAAACTACTTAGCAAAATTGGACTCTAAGAGTGATAAGGCCATTTTTCTTGGGTATGCTTCAAATAGTCGTGCCTATAGGGTATTTAATCTAAGGTTAAAAACCATCCAAGAATCTATGAATATTGTTTTTGATGTTCACTCAAGAATTGCAGGAGAAAGTGTTCAAGTGACACCCTTGGAGCTGTTGGAAGAAGTCAGTTAAGAAGGTGTTACCAATAAAAAGTTACCACGAAAAGTGCTAACACCGATAGTAACACGTAAAATGTGCAGGATGTTATCACTGATGAGATAACACCTCAGATAGCACCTAATTCCAGTCCAGCGAATGAAGATCAAGAAAGAGTTGAAACTGAGGTTCACGAGAATGTGAGAAGAGATCCTCCACCTAGAATCAGTAGGAATCATCCTACAACTCAAGTAATTGGGGAGGTGAATGAAGGTGTACAAACAAGACGTAAGGATCCCATTAGTTACCGTGACATGGTGAGGTATGTGTGCATGTCTACCACATACTCAAAGGTAACATACTCTTGTTTTATTTCATCCGTAGAACCTAAAAATGTGATTGAAGCTTTAAAAGATAATTTTTGGATTCAAGCAATGCAAGACGAACTTGATCAATTTTCTCGTAACAATGTTTGGTCTTTAGTACCCCATCCCACAAATACTAATGTTATTGGGACAAAATGGATTTTTAAAAATAAGACCGATGAATATGGAAACATTGTTAGGAACAAGGCTCGTCTTGTGGCTCAAGGCTATACACAAGTGGAAGGTATCGACTATGACGAAACCTTTGCACCTGTGGCTAGAATTGAGTCAATAAGACTTTTATTGGCCATTGCTTGTTTTCTTAAAATCACATTGTTTCAAATGGACGTCAAAGTAGCATTTTTAAATAGATACTTAGATGAGGAAATTTTTGTTGAACAACCAAAAGGTTTTGAAGATCCATTTCAACCAAACCATGTGTATAGACTTGATAAATCTCTTTATGGGTTAAAGCAAGCTCCACGTGCATGGTATGGTAGGTTAACTAGTTTTTTACTAGAGTATGGTTTTACTAGAGGAGAAGCAGATAAGACTTTATTCATTCTTAAACATGGAAAATAACTTGTCGTGGTTCAAATCTATGTTGATGACATAGTATATGGCTCTACATCAAAAATTTGTTTAAATGATTTTGTAGAGGCTATGACATCAACATTTGAAATGAGCATGATAGGGGAACTTAACTTCTTTCTAGGCTTGCAGGTTAAGCAATCTAGTGAAGGGGTTTTCATCTCCCAATGAAAATATGCGAAGAACCTGGTGAAGAAGTTTGGGTTGGAA